>JBAMHX010000008.1:24001750-24016105 GCA_037177515.1 Pseudomugil tenellus | reverse complement strand
ATATATATATAAATATTAACTAATGGGATATAATATCTCATTTCATAGTCATATTCTATTTCAAATTATAACCTACATTTAATTCAGACTAAAAAAAAACCCTATTTGAGCTTAATCAGAAAGTGATACCATATATTTGCTCAGGTGCTTATCTCTACTTCTCTGTGTGTCTCGCTGTCCCAGGACGGTCATGTGGAGGTGGCGCGCCTGCTGTTGGACAGCGGTGCACAGGTCAACATGCCAGCTGACTCCTTTGAGTCACCCCTAACCCTTGCAGCTTGTGGAGGACACGTGGAGCTGGCAGCCTTGCTCATAGAGAGAGGTGCTAATTTGGAGGAGGTATGTAAAGACACCCCAAACCTATGCAGCAGTTTGGGAATAAAAAAAAGGCAGAACAGGAGTTGTTGGTTTTCTTTCTGAATCTGCGACAGTAAAGATGAATTATGCAACTGTTGTTGGTTTTTTTTTTCTGTGATGATGCTGTCATATTGCCCTCATTTACTCATTGCCTTATTTACTTATTTCAAGCCTTCTTTGTACATTTTCCAAAATAGGAGTTCAAGTTTTGGCCTGTTTACAAGTTTTAAAGCTTTTACTAACCATAGTCTTAGCTTTTGGGAACAACTCCTGTTAATATAAATTTCCACACCTCATATTTCTTTTACCATCAGTCATTCTCTCCTTTTCTTTTACTAAATCTTCTAATGGCTCTGTTTTTGTCCAGGTTAATGATGAGGGTTACACTCCTCTCATGGAGGCAGCAAGAGAAGGCCACGAAGAGATGGTAGCACTGCTGCTGGCTCAAGGTGAGGAGTCCTTACATCCTTAGAACCGTCTGATATCAGATGCCACTCCTCTGAATATTTTACACCTGTTATATGGTAGTTCTGAAAAATGAAAGATCAAAAACCTAAAAGGGAAATCCAGATTGTGAAATATTTGCATGTATATGCCTTTAACAAAAATAAAAGCAAACTTCCTCTTACTATCCTGTTGTCCAGGTGCTAACATCAATGCTCAGACAGAAGAGACCCAGGAGACTGCCTTGACTCTCGCATGTTGTGGCGGTTTCTTGGAAGTGGCTGACTTCCTCATAAAGGCTGGGGCTGACATAGAGTTGGG
Source organism: Pseudomugil tenellus (assembly GCA_037177515.1). Classification (NCBI taxonomy): domain Eukaryota; kingdom Metazoa; phylum Chordata; class Actinopteri; order Atheriniformes; family Pseudomugilidae; genus Pseudomugil; species Pseudomugil tenellus. The sequence continues at coordinate 24,014,983 of JBAMHX010000008.1, read as the reverse complement.
CTGCTCTACTCCTCTAATGGAGGCTGCACAGGAAGGCCATCTGGAGTTGGTGAAATACCTACTGGCAGCAGGTGAGCAAGAAAGAAAATGAGACTGCAAATCTCAGAACAAGGATGTGAATTGCATAAATGGGTTATCCGCATTAAAGATGCCATCCTTGCACATACACGCTAATAGTCCTCATCTCTTTCACCATTCAGGGGCAAACGTTCATGCCACCACAGCAACGGGTGACACAGCACTGACATATGCGTGTGAAAACGGACACACTGATGTGGCAGATGTGTTGCTGCAGGCTGGAGCCAACTTGGTATGTCATACTCTACACTGTTTTTGGCCAGTCATGGTTGGCCTTGTGAGTGGAAATGATGCGTTGAAATCAAAACTGGGCCGATTCACCATTTAATCAGTGCAACAAGTGCTGATTCAATTACGATTGATAAAGGTTCAAAATCTATTATTTTTAATTAGAATTAAATAACAGAAACTAGCTTAGAAATGAGGCTGGAAGCAAAAACTCACGCTGCCACCAGGACAGTGTAAGGAGACAGACAGGAAGGGGTTAGTGGCTAACGGTAAATAGATACCGGGAAGCTAATGGCTAACCTTGTAGCTACTTTCACAGAGGGTGAAATTTACTCATTAGGTTTAAAAGACTAGCTTTTTTAAATATTCTTGACTTTATCAACATAAATAAGTTAATTGGACAAGAATTACTCCATGTGCAAGTTGTTTAAAGCCAAAATAAAATATAAAAGTAATACTACAAATGTGTTACAGCAGCTCCAGTTCCAGCCCAGGTTAAAGGAGACTGTTGTTCCTGTTACGAACACATTTTTCCTGAAGAGTCGTGAAAAAAAAAAAAAAACTTAATTCAGTGTGTAATTTTTTTTTAAAATATATCTTCAGAATTTATTTATTTATTTGACATAAATTGTGAAGATAGTTTAGTTAAATTTATCTTTTTACTTGGTTTAATGGATCCTTAGTCATGAGGTGGGAAAACCTCAATGGGGAAAAGGATGCATTAAAAATCCAAATAATTGTTGAACTGAATTATAGCGCCCGTCACTATTATTGCCCGTCACTGGTGGAAATACTATTTTCGGGTGAAACGACTTGAAGGACTACAGCTGCGTGGTTATTATTATTACAAATCATGTTTTGTGTAAATGCTCAGGAACTTTACTAATGTTTGTATGTTATAGGAACACGAGTCTGAAGGAGGGCGGACGCCCCTGATGAAGGCAGCAAGGGCAGGGCATCTCTGTACAGTACAGTTTCTTATCAGCAAAGGTGCGTTTTGACTAATGTAACTAATGTATATACCCTTACTAGAGATGTGTTGTTTTAACCTTGCTTCAGAAAAGTAAATTTGACTTTGTGTTCATATGTGATTTGATTTTTTTTTTTTAATGGCCATTTTAATGCAAAAGTGTTTCTTACTCAATAATAATCTTTTTTTAATAAGAGTTTACTTAATTCATTTACTTTTTATATAAAGACTTTAATACATGGATTTTTAAAATAATTTTTATTTCTTTAGTTACAGATTTTGCTTGTTTCCTTTGTGATTTTGCCTTCTACTCTTTTTTTTCTTTTTCTCTGTCTCTTGGCTATTAAATATCTGATTTATAAGGACAAAAATATATATATATTTTTGTATATTTTTACTGTAGGAAATATTTCTATTTATCCTAAAATAGATTGAATATAGAAAGAAGTTTTTTGTTTTTTCTTTAAATTGATTTTATGAACAGCAAGTTATTTTGTTCATTTGCTGTCCTCACTTCCTTAGGTGCTAATGTGAACAGAGCTACAGTCAATAATGATCACACAGTGGTGTCTCTGGCCTGTGCTGGAGGGCATCTGGCTGTAGTGGAGTTGCTGTTGGCCCATGGGGCAGATCCTACACACAGACTCAAAGTAAATTCCTCAGTCTTCATACGTCCTTTGCATTTTTTTAAAAGCATAATTATGAATATTTGCTTTCGTTTAAAAATAACTTTTAAAATAATTTTTTTTCTTTTCCTCCTTGTAGGATGGTTCAACCATGTTGATAGAAGCTGCTAAGGGCGGTCACACTAACGTGGTGTCCTACCTGTTGGATTACCCCAACAACATCCTATCTGTCCCAGCCCCTGACCTTTCCCAGCTCACACCCCCATCGCAAGATGCCTCTCAGGTATAAACTACAAAATTCCCTTTTTGTTCATATTTAAGAGCATAATCTGATCTTAAACCACATCCATCATCAGTTACTCGAAGCTAATGTATTCTGTCATAACAGGTTCCTCGTGTCCCATTCCAAGCTCTCGCCATGGTAGTGCCCCCTCAGGAGCCCGACAGGGCCCCTTCAAACATCGTTACACCCCCGCCCGTCTCCAGTAAAGGTACATTTGGTTAAAATCTCAAATTTGTAATCGGTATGAGCAAAAAAACAAGTTTGGCTGTTGTCATATCACCAACCCACTGTAATATTGGTCTTTTTCTTTTCATGAAGCCGTGTCTAAACAGAGACAGGCAGCCCTTCAAACTGGCGTCCCTGGCTCAGTAGGCCGGGGACCTGAAGCGGAGCCTCTACCACCCTTCCACTTGTGTCAGCCTCTAGAGTGCATTGTGGAGGAAACGGAGGGAAAATTGAACGAGCTGGGTCAGAGAATTAGTGCTATCGAGAAGGCTCAGCTACAGTCGTTGGAGCTCATTCAGGGGGAGCCGCTCACCAAAGACAAGATCGAGGAGCTGAAGAAGAGTCGGGAGGAGCAGGTACGATCCATCGTTCATTTACAGCCTGCTTTCATTTTGAATCTTGAATAAGATGGACAGTTCTTCACACGTTTTGCAAATACAGCACCAGAGTTTAGTCAAACAAGGAATCAAAGTTTTATTTGCTTTATTTTTAAAGCAACGAAAAAGTACTTCACGTGATAAAACCTATTAAAATAAAACAAGCATTCACACATCAGAATAGATAAGTTAAAAACTCTCTTGTTTACTGTCATACAGTTATAGGCACACACACACACAAAGACAGCCTCCCCCAATGTGACCCCCTAAATTACTACTGTTGTTTGTTTAGGTACAGAAGAAAAAGAAAATCTTAAAGGAGTTGCAGAAGGTGGAGCGCCAGCTGCAGCTGAAAACACAGCAACAGTTCACCAAAGAATACATGGAGGCAAAGGGCTTAAAGGAAGAACAGGAGGCTGGACAAAGCCAAGGTCCAGGCCCGGGTCCTGGGAGTATGACGGCTCCTCTGGGACCCCTCCCTATCACGCAGAGTGGTCAGGTACACACTGGCTCCGACACGGATGAAGAAGCCAACAAAGATGACGAACAAGATGAGCAACCAGGAGAGGAAGGGGATGAGGAGGTGAAATTCTTTCTTTTGCTATATTATTTTTGTCAGTCCTTTTAATGGTTTCTACACATCTGGAATTCATTTCTGCATGTACTTTAGGATGAGGATGATGACGACGAAGAGGAGGGTTCAGAAGAAGAGCCAGATGGGGAAGAGGATGATTATACCAAACTTCCTCAGGTGGGAACGATCCTCTACAGGGATGGGCCACAGCTGCCACAGCAGCCTCCTCTTCCTCCTTCGCCTCAGAGCCAACCTCAACCGCCTCCTCCGCCTCTTCAGGCTGCCTTCGTCCCCATCCAACCCCTGCCGGACTACAACCCTGCAGACTACCCGGGAAGTACCAGTCCAGAGCTGCAGAGAGTACTGGTGGGGCAGCAGTTGCTGGGCCACCAGCAGCAGGGGCAAGCTCAACTGCTCGCTGGGTTAGGCCCAGGAATGATACCTCAGCCGGCTTCAGATGGGCTCATGGTAGCTACACCTGCACAGACGCTCACAGACACACTGGATGATATCATGGCAGGTAAGTGGAAATCTGTCGGGATATACCCTGAGTTTTTTTTTGTGTGTGTGTAAAATGTGTCTTTGGATGATTAATTTTTTCTCTTTTGTAGCTGTGAGCAACCGCGTGCCCATGCCGACCACTACATCACCAACACCCCTGTCCCAGCCACCCGTACAGACGCCCACAAGCATTGCCTCGCCTCCTTCAGTCCTTCCCCTCTACCCTTCCGTTGACATAGATGCACATGTAAGATTGAAACAAGAGTGACTTTTAATTGCAAGAGGAAACATGCATGCAGAAAGTAATTTACTCTATGACGTTGCTTTCCCCACAGACGGAGAGTAATCATGACACAGCACTAACGCTGGCGTGTGCAGGAGGACATGAAGAGCTTGTATCTGTCCTGATTGCACGGGGAGCCAACATTGAGCACAGGGATAAAAAAGGTACAGAAAAAGGAGAAAATAGACATTTAAAAAAACAAATGAATGATGTCATTAATTTTGTTAATTAATTTTAACTCTAAATTTCACAGATTGGGATGAATTATAATATTTATTTCATTATCAATTATAAACAGCTGGAAGGTTTGAGTTAGATTTTAATGAAATGACTGAAAATGGATGAAGAATACATTCTTCTCAGAAATGTAAAAATAAAACATGGTTGTATAGTGGATATATGGATATATTATTATATTATATATATTATTCTCTGTTGCCTTCACAGGTTTTACTCCTTTGATCCTGGCTGCCACTGCTGGACATGTAGGAGTTGTTGAGGTGCTTCTTGACAAAGGGGGTGACATTGAGGCTCAGTCTGAGAGAACCAAAGACACCCCCCTCTCTCTGGCCTGCTCTGGGGGACGCCAAGAGGTCAACACATTGACTCACTGGAATATCACATTAATGACATTGCATTTCAGAATCTTCTGGCCTCATTTATGTTATTTAACTTTTTAAAACAGGTTGTGGAGTTGCTGCTGCTGCGGGGAGCCAATAAGGAACATCGCAATGTTTCAGACTACACTCCGCTTAGCTTGGCTGCTTCTGGAGGTTATGTCAACATCATCAAGATCCTCCTAAATGCCGGAGCTGAGATCAACTCCAGGTTAGTGACATGAAGCTAAGCAAACCCTAACCTGTCATTTTTTTTGTTTTTAGTAATGATAAAAAACACAAAAACACAACAGACAAACCAGCTTTATTGCAGACAGTATGTCTTTTTAAATGATTCAGATTTCACCTGGAAATAATGAGATATCTGTCAGAGTTTAAATTGACCTTGAAGAGTTAATTTCTGAACAGTCAGATATTCTTGAACTCGTGCCATGGATTTTTTTTAGTGCAGTAAAGAATGGTGATGAGATCACGTCTGCATAGATACTCGGGAACTAGCATGCACCAAAGCTGCGTGGACTTTACACCCAAATCTCACCTGACCACCACTAGAATTAGAGGTATAGTGTAAAGCCTAGCAGGATGGGACAAGCAGTGACACGGTTATATCCAGAAAAAACTAAGCCTACTTAAATACAGTGTAAAAAAAAAAAAAGATAGCAAGACTTACTGTAAGCTCAGCATAGTTTGTATAAAAGTAGCAAAGAGCTCAGCCTGTAGTCTCTTCTGAGAGAGCTTAGCTTTATTTCTCTTTTCTTAGTTTCTCTTAGCTTAGTTCTTTTTCTCTACTCCTCCTTTACTTTTTTAACTTCTGTAATCACTTTAGGAAAAAAAATTTTTTACTTCGATGATCACTCGAAGATCACTTTTTTTTTTATTTTTGTTTTGGTGTGGAAGTGCAAAGTAATTTTCAGGTTTATATCTCAGTTATAAGTCCATATTTTTTACCTGGATTCCCAGTTAGCAACATAGTCCTACACATGCATGGGGTCCTTATACATACTTTGGTTTGCTGATCCAAAGTTATCGGCATGTAATCTGTCAGTGTATTTTAGAGATGTGAAGCACAGATTCTTCTGCAGTCCCTCCTCAAAACAATAATCCATTATGTTCCTCTGCAAAGTTGACTTGCTTAAAAACAACCCAGTGGACCTTTTCAGACTTGTGATGATGACATCATTTATTCTACAAAAGTAGATGCAGGACCATGAATTGCTTTTATTGCTTTAACTTCAAAAGCAAGTCTGCTCTTGAATTGGAAAGAAAATATTTTAAGATATTTGTGATGAAACATTTGCTAAAACCAAGAGAGCTGGTCCGTGATTTAATAAAAGATGTCACCATCTTTATTTAGCCCTCAGGCAAACATATGATATTCTCTTTATCATCTAGAGCTTCTGGATACAGAACAGATGATGTTTTTGTTTTTTTTAAAAATGTAATTTATTTTTCAACAGGACTGGCAGTAAGCTGGGAATCTCTCCTCTGATGCTGGCAGCTATGAATGGCCACGTACCGGCAGTGAAGCTGTTGTTGGATATGGGCTCGGACATCAACGCACAGATCGAGACCAACCGAAATACAGCTCTGACCCTAGCCTGCTTTCAGGGGCGGGCCGAGGTTGTCAGTTTGCTGCTAGATCGCAAGGCCAATGTGGAGCACCGTGCTAAGGTGAATGGTTGTTGTTAGATAAAAATACATTAAGGCTGCTTGCTTTCCACTTATTTTAATGTAATGTAATATTTCTTACCTTTTGTAAACAAACAGTTAGCATTCTGGTTCTTTTGTTGATGCACCCACTGACCATTCTTTGTTCAAGCAGACTGGTCTCACTCCTCTGATGGAGGCAGCCTCAGGAGGTTACGCAGAAGTGGGTCGAGTCCTGTTGGACAAAGGTGCTGATGTCAACGCCCCCCCTGTTCCTTCATCCCGAGACACTGCCCTGACCATTGCTGCTGACAAGGGCCACTACAAGTTTTGTGAGCTGCTTATTAACAGGTGACAGCCGTTAATACACGTAGAATCTCATGTTGGCATTCTAAGCCATGGTGTGATGAAGATTATGTTGCTTGTTTGATTAGAACCCCTTCTTAAATAGATTATTCTGCTTCTTAAATTCTGAGGTTTTAGTGATGCACAGATTTGTGACTAGATCCATTCCAGGATTTTGGCCACTTTTTTTTCCCCAAAGATGCAAACTAGGTACCTTTATATGATTTCTAGCAATTCTTCCTTTCTTTTTTAGGGGCGCTCATATTGACGTGCGTAACAAGAAAGGGAACACTCCTCTCTGGCTGGCAGCAAACGGAGGTCACTTTGATGTGGTTCAGCTACTGGTGCATGCTAGTGCTGATGTGGATGCAGCAGACAACCGCAAAATTACTCCACTTATGGCTGCTTTTCGCAAGGTTTGTATTTTTTTCAGCCAGTTAGTGTGTTTCATGCTGTAGTTTGGGAAAGTTATGTTACTAACAAATATACTTACATTTTAGGGCCATGTGAAGGTGGTACAGTATCTTGTGAAGGAGGTCAACCAGTTCCCGTCAGATATTGAGTGCATGAGATATATTGCCACCATCGCTGACAAGGTAGATATTGATTTCCTCTTTAGTCGTTATTACTGAAGCTATTGACCTAACAGATGCGATCAATATGTAAGCAGAACTATAACCCCAGGTGTTCTCTGCAGGAACTGTTGAAGAAGTGTCACCAATGTATGGAGACCATTGTTAAAGCAAAGGACCAGCAGGCAGCTGAAGCCAACAAGAACGCTAGCATTCTCCTGAAGGAGCTAGACTTGGAGAAGGTAAAACGTCACTGTGCTCTGGGATGCTAAGTCATCCTGAAAACGATACACAGATTTCAGAAAACATCTTTGTATATAAATCTTTTGTGTTCAACAGTCTCGGGAGGAGAGCAAAAAGCAGGCACTTGCTGCCAAGAGGGAGAAGAGGAAGGAGAAGCGCAAGAAGAAGAAGGAGGAACAAAAGAGGAAGCTAGAGGAAGAAGAGGGGCAGAAGACCAAGGAGGAGTCCTGTGAGATGCAAGAGCAGAAGGAGGATTCAGCTGAAGGTACCATTTTACTGATACTAACACATACTTCCTTCACTACCAGTAAGTCTATTATTATTCTAAATCCGTTTATTTTTTCTTCCAGAAACGGAGGTTCCTATTGAGCCTCCAAGCGCCACCACCACCACCACCATTGGTATTTCTGCCACCTCCACCACTTTCACTACAGTTTTTGGTAAGAAGCGAAATGTGGTCACTACCCCAAGCACGAATCGCAAGAACAAAAAGAACAAGACCAAGGATTCTGCGCCCAACGAACCCATCATACTACAGGATCCGCAGGCGAGTGCTATTTCTACAGTCCATCTTATCTAACCAGAAATATTAGAGAATCTGATCCTGTGAATGGTGTATGCTCATGATATGTGGCAATTTTCATTTTCTAGGTTGCATTAGCGCAACACAAGGCGGACAAGAACAAGATCCATGGTGAGCCACGGGGTGGGGGTGGGGGAGTGACGGGTGGCAACAGCGATTCTGACCCCCTGGATAGCACCGACTGTGCCAGTGAGAGCAGCAGCAGTGGGGGGAAGAGTCAGGAGCTCAACTATCTCCCTGACCTCACTTCCTCCACCTCTGCCTCCTCCTCCTCCTCCTCTTCTTCCTCCTCCTCCTCTTCAGTCCCCTCCTCAGGAGCAGCTCAGTCCCAGGCCCTCCTGCCCAGCTCAGAGAAAAGACACTGTCCGCTGTCACAATGTGAGGGCAAAGTGGACAATAAGGTCACAGTCTCCATCTCAAAGCCAACACAAAAGTACGTTTAAGTTGTGATCTGTTGATCATAAATTGCAGATCAAGTCTTTCCCATATCTCATCGTATTTGTTTTGTCACAGAGCTCCAGATGCAAGCGACTCCACCTCCAACTCTTTGCCTTCTCCATTCAAGACCATTGCTCTTCCCGTCACCTCACCCAACAGTAAACTCAGCCTCACAAGTCCAAAGAGAAATCAGAAAAGAGAAGAAGGCTGGAAAGAAGTGGTCAGAAGGTCGGTTAATACATTTTATTCCTGTATATATTTCTGAAGGAGCTTACTTTATTTTGTAAAATTTGTGCACATATGCAAAGCATGCATACAAAATCTATTTGATTTATGTTTCCATGCATCAACAAAATGGATAGCAGTTACTGAATCATACGTCTAACCACAAACCTGTCACTGTTTAAAAGATCAAAGAAGCTGTCTGTGCCAGCCTCAGTTGTGTCTCGGATCATGGGTCGAGGGGGCTGTAACATCACAGCCATCCAAGACGTGACAGGAGCTCACATTGATGTAGACAAACAGAAGGACAAGAACGGAGAGAGAATGATCACGATTAGGTAAAACAATGCCCCCCGGTGGAGTGAAAATACAATTGCAACTGTAGGACAAAATGTTTAAAACCTGGAAAGCCTGTTGACCAGTTGCCAGATATATATATGGGTGGATGAGTCCGCTTGCAAGTTTCCTATAAGCTTAAATTGACAATATGCTTTGTTTATTGTGTGTTAGGGTTTTAGGTTAGGTTACGTTGGTTTCCTGTTTTATTTTGTAGTTTTTCTTGTTTTGCCCGTTGATTTCTGTTTCAGCTTTATGTCTTGTTCATTAGCTCACCTGGTTTGATTTTGGTCATTGTTTTCCCCTGTGTCTTGTTCTGTTTTCAGTGTATTTATACCCTTGGTTTTCTTTCCCCCTTGTCCGTCAGTCAGTCAGTCAGTAACTTCTGGGGTTCCAGGCTGGCCAGCCCTGTTGGAATTTTTTTTAAATTTTTACCCCTACCTCGGTTCTAACACTTGAAAAAGAAGGTTAAGGCATAAGGCTAATATTTCAGCCCTATGAAATGGGACACCCCTCATTCGGTCACATGTCTATGCCAACATCATCCAGCGTTGCTAAAATTCTGGCCAGCCGCGGCTATTCCTGTTGGATTTTCAGGACTGTAGGAGGGCATTCACACTGGATTATAGCTGGGATGTGGAGTTATTTTATATTTCATTTTATAAGTTGATTATTTACAACAAGCCTCTTTAAATTGCTGTAGTTCAGCACAGTTAATAACGTAATGTTGCTAAGTTCGTATTCTGAGAGAATGATATCTTCATTGATGGCTTTTGGTGTATTTAAAAAATTAGATTAAGATATACGAGTGTCAGAAGAACGTTTTGTTTAATTTATAATAAATATTCAGTGCAGCTGTCCCTTTAAGACAGCCGGCAGTTTTCCTGCAGTGGGAGACGAAGCGTGAAACAGGACAGTGAGTCTGAGAAGTACAGAGACGGAAGCTATACTGTTTTCTTACCGTAGTTGTAGACATTTAGAGAATCTAGTGCTTCCCGTCAACATATAAACAAAATAAAACACAAACTGCTCCAGTATGTCCAGGCCATGTCACATTCTCAAAAAGCTTTGTGATTTCCTGCTGTAGCTCTACGTTTGATGTGATAACCAGCTCATCCAGTTTGCACACATTCTCTTAATCTCTCTGAGAATGTCAAATAAAAATGTATTATATGAAAAATGTTTTATTGTGTGTCCTGTTTGGTTTGAGTTGTTTCTGAAAACCTGATAAACTCATTTAGTAATTTGGTTTTATAAAACAGCAAATATTTGAGATTATTTTAACAATAAATTATTGTTTTTGCTAATATTTAACAATAGTTTTCTAGTTTAAACAACAATTAGCTGCATCGCAGGTACATTAAAAGTGAAATTTATAATATTAGTGATATAGTAATGGTGTTTTTAATACACAAGAAGACTTAATCTAAAGTTATCATCTACAGCACTTTCTGTCATGAGCTCTCTCAGCCTGTGACTAGCACTGATTGACTCTCTGATCAGCTACACCTGTTTCTCATTACCTGCCAGTTGCTCTGAATTCCCCTGTTAACCACTCCCTGTATATAAAGCCCTGCCTTTCATTCCAGTTTTGTCAGATTGTCTGCAAGCCAGCATTAGTCTTCCCTGGGATCCTGATCGGCTCTGCTTTTCTCTGACTCTGAGGATTCTGTGACTCGGAACTCTGAATCTGGACCTTCCTGTCACTTCTGCCTGCTCATCTGTACCGGACTTCCAGACTCATGACGAGTTATCAGGACCCTTCTCCCCCAACAACACCAGACGCATCTGGTACTCACTCTGACACGGACATTCTTTCCTATTTCCTCAACCTTGAAATAAACCCTCTTAAAGCGTGATGCTATTGTGGTCCGTCTGTCTGTTTCGTGACAACTTTCTGCCATTCATCTCATCTTCCAACTGACACCAGACAAAACAAACTTTGACATGTTTCACAGCCGGAGTGTTTGGGAGATAAAATCCTGGGAACAATAATATAACACGGTTTGTTAAAGAATGTTAATGTGAAGGTAAGCTTAAACAGAACACCAACATTTGACACACAGGAGGATGAGGTGTAGCGTTTCCATAGCACCATTGACTGCATAAATACTTTACACACAAACTAAAGTATGGATCCGCCATAAACGCGTACACAGCGTACATAGAAACATCTATCAAAGTCTTTAATCAGCAGAAGTAGTTAAATGTATTTAGTGTTTACAAATCTTGTGTAGGTCTACTTTTATCACAAAGCAAAAAAAATTAAGCGGTCAATTGGCTTTTTGCACAGTTCCTTTACGTCCTGAAATTAAGACAGCTCATTAAGTAACAAACTGGTTACTTCACCCAGACAAACCTGAAATAATCAGTTTATTCAATAACGAATTAAAGGAAACAAGTAGCTATTTTAAGTTCAGGAAGTAGTAGAGCTGTGCATACAGCCAATTGCCATGTTGAATGTAAAGTTAAGTAGAAGTCACCAATCAGTTGATTTCCAGCTTTATAAGCATCACTCATGTCCCTGTCGGACCTCATAACAGCGCTGCAGCATATTTCCAGTTACCTTGCTTGGTCTCGGCTCCCTTACCTTGCTTTCTGGATTTACCATTGGACCGATCTCCCGGCTTTGTCTCCTACTGCTTCCTCGACTCTGCTTCTAACCTGTCCCACTACTTTATCTCTGAACCTCTTAGACTCAACCCTCACCTGTTCTCCGAATTTCCCTCCTTGGATCCTCCCTTCAGGCTCCTCCTATGAGCTATCTCCCTTGCATTAATAATTCATTATAAACCTGTTGAGCCTCAGAGCCCTTTTTTTGGAGGGTTGACACTGTTAAACTAAAAATGGCTGAATTTAAACCTGGTAAGTGAGAAAATTTTTTAATTGGATGGGGGAATATTAATAAGAATATTTGGAAACGCTTCATATTAAGTACACACTATAAAGCATTGGTTAAGCATTAATAAGCATTGAATTAATCATTTATAAAGCATTTTTATAACTGTAATACTCACTAGTATGTGATCCAAATTGTTTGATATTCCTGCTTGCTGTCGTTTCTATGTTCTATGTTTCTATGACACTTCGTTTAATCGATAGGCATTGCCAACTTTTATATGGAATCAACAAATGCTTTATCAGGCATAGATATTGCACGCTTTAGATAAGCTCACAATGTGTACTTAATTCGTTTTTTATAAAATATTTACTAATAGAGGGCATGGTGGCGAGGTGGTTAGCACCATGGCCTCACAGCAATCAGGTTGCCGGTTCGATCCCCGGCTCAGGCGGTGGCCTATCTGTGTGTAGTTTGCATGTTCTCCCCGTGTTAGTGTGGGTTCTCTCCGGGTTCTCCAACTTCCTCCCACAGTCCAAATACATGCACCTTGGGGATAGGCTGATTGGAGACTCTAAATTGACCTTATATGTGAGTGTGCGCGGCTGTTCATCTATGCGTGTAGCCGACCTGGCGACCTGTCCAGGATGTACCCTGCCTCTCGCCCATTGTCACCTGGGATTGGGAATAAGCGGTAGAAAATGGATGGATTTACTAATACATGTACTAACTGTTAGTACATGCCTTAACACTGTAAGGACAAATAAAGTTATAACTGGTTTATAAATGATGCAATATCACATTTTGAAAATGTAAATCCATTTTGATCAGTATGAAAATACAACAACTCACACACAGCTTATTAATGAAGAATAAGGCAAGGCAAAGTGCTTTACAGAGCATTAAAACAATATAGCAAGAAAGAAATAAAAAATTATTAATAACATGTGTAGGAGACCGTTTTTCCTGTCAAGGACAAGGATACTGGTTTCTTTAGATTGAGAAGAATATAAATTTAATAATGAAGATAAAAAAAGTTCAACATACATTTAACATTGAAACATGAAGGGACAAAACCTTAAGACATACAAACATGGTACGAGGTCATAACCCGGGGATAATATTCCCCAAAGACCTGTGGATCTCACAGATGTTTGGAGCTATTTTGGTCTAGTCAGATAGGCGACCTTTCTTTAAAGACTTCAGTCACATGGTCACTATCTGTTTCTAAACATTTCCCTGATTG
>JBAMHX010000008.1:23982989-23998768 GCA_037177515.1 Pseudomugil tenellus | reverse complement strand
TTGTGATCTATGGTGTCGAATGCAGCACTGAGATCTAACAAGATAAGAACAGACAGGAGTCCTTTATCTGAGGCCATGAGAAAGTCATTAGTAACTTTTACCAATGCTGTGTCTGTGCTATGATGAGCTCTAAATCCTGACTGAAATTCTTCAAACACATTTATTTTTCAATAGAGCACATAGTTAAGCTGAAACTATTTTCTAAAAATCTTAGACATGTGTGGTAGAAGTACATTTGGTCTAATTGGCTAACACTTCTGGATCAAGATTAGTTTCAGTAACGGTTTGATTACAAAATTGAGATACATATCCTGTTAACAGAGATATATTGAGCAGATTCAGTACAGATATGTTAACAAAGGAAAAAACTTCCTTAAATAGTCTGTTTGGACTTTAGTCTAAAAATCCAAGTTGAAAGTTTAGATGAAGCTATTATTTTGGTTTATTCAGAGCTGGACAGGACAAATGATTCAAACGTAAATCAGCTTCTATAGACGCCTCTGAAAGTGGGAATGTTGTCATAGCTCAACAGCACAATGACTCTAAATCAGCCTGGCTAGAGTGCTGAATGGACACCTGGGATTGTTCTTGTTCTCCTCTATCAATGATAAATAATATGTTATTACAATGTGTTCTTTTCCCAACAGGTGAATCCCCTGTCCCACCTCCCTCCACCGTCTCATCCTCTGCCCTATCCACCTCAGCCGTAGCCCCTCCACCCCAACCAAAGCCAGGTAGCTCTTCGCAGCAGGACCGGAAGGTTCCCCCTCCCATCGGCACAGAGCGGTTGGCCAGGATCAGGCAGACGGGAACAGTCAACCCACCTCTCCTCACAACCAGCTACACAGCATCTGTTGGACAAGGTGGCATTTGGTCATTTGGAGTTGGCAGTGGCTCCGGTAAGAGCAAATCAAAGGAATCCTACAGTAACCCGTTCATTACAAGCTGTTTGAGTCTGAGAAGTTCCCCAGCTAACACCGATCTGGTTACAGAGGCCATGTCCGGTTGGTCGCAGCCCCTGATGAGCAGCCACATGATGCACCCACAGCTGCAGGCGGAGCAGTCGGCCTTCTCTCAGCACCAGCCCATGGAGCAGGATGATACAGGCATTGCAAACCCTGCTAACAGCTACCACCAGCCTCAGCATTTGGCCAACAGTTACATGGACTTCCAGAAGGTGACTTGGCAGCTGCTGCAATAATAATTCACTATTCTTTTCCTGTATTTTTGTGATTTTTCCGCTTACATCTTACTTTCCCTCAGGGGATGCCTATGTCAATGTATGGAGGAACCATGCTGACCCCTCATCCTCCCATGGCAGAGGGTCCAGGGGGTCCGATGTACAATGGTTTGCACACAGGCGACCCTGCATGGAGCCCAATTATCAAAGTGGTCCCAAATAATGCAGATAACTCTGACCCACAACAGCAGGCAAGTTAAAATTTAGCCAGACTTTCGGGGTTTTTTTTAGCAACTTCGCACAAGAAAAATGGAATATTTTACTGCACTTGTTCTTATACATTCCTCCTCCATCCTCTACTTTACAGGTGTGGCCTGGTACCTGGGCACCTCATGTGGGTAACGTGCACCTGAACCACGTCAACTAAATGGCGTCCACAACAATTAAATGCACACAGCATGACCCACAGTGCAAACATGTTAAACCAACTGACATATGACCGAATGAGACAAAAAAAAGTACATGTTAACTTTAGTGAAGACCTGAAAGTGCAGAGTAGAGGTTAAAGAATTGGAAGTCCTCTTGACGCCATTCTTTGATGTGCCTATCTCAAACAAGGAAGGAGGAAATTGGGCTAGAGCTGATATCAGTGTCCTGATGATGCAAACATGCGCGACCACCTGTTCAACAGGATCCATTCTCTGCGTAGTTTAGCGATTTTTGACTTAAACCCACATACACCGTTCTTGGGCTACAGGGGGCTCAACATGAAGTAGCTATTTAAACTTGGCCCAGAACTAGATGATGATTACCTAAAGAGAAAGAGAAATCAAAACCTTTTAGAGTGGTAAATACATGTATAATTGTTTACATACTAAAAAGGGTTAAAATGAGAGTAAATTTCATGTCGTATAGTGGCTCTACTTTATGTAGCCTGTATTAATGTGAAATATTTACCTTAATATTCAATAAAAAGATTGAAAAGTAAAAGTGTTTTTCCTTTTTGTCTGATAATGTTCTATTCACATGTTCATGATTTGACTGATCATTCTTCTTCATTCAAGCCTTAAACTGACCAATATTGTGAAATCTTTAGCTGGGGTTCAACGGATTGTTTTCCCCCCCATCTATCCAATGGATGGCTGGGTCTCTTTGCAGAGGCAGCAGCCTAAGCAGGGAAGTCCACACTTCTCTCCTCTGACACATTCGTGATGCTGTTGGGATAAGGATCAGCATTTCTAAATACAAGACCACCAAGTGGGTCTTCAGCCTGAAAATGGAGAGGAGCCAGGTTAGATGCTCAGGCACCACAACCCACCATGAGCAGGCAAATGTGGCATGGAATAAAAGATTGTTTAATCTTAGTCAAAGACATATTGCTCAAAGAGAGTTTCTGAGGAATGAGAGTTTAGTAATGAAGGATTTTGTCCCCATCAATAATGGGAGAAGGTGATTGAGAAGCTTTGTTAAGGTGAGGGGAATTCAGGAATCAATATGAAACTGAACGGGATGCCGGTCGAGTTGTTTCATCGGGGTGTTCGCAATGATTTGGGCAAAAAATTAGCTGATTAAGATTGAACTTGAATGAACCAGACACCAGAAAATTACAATAGTCAATTGTGACTGAGAATAAGTAAATGTTTTAAGATTTACCTCATTTTGGATCCATCTTAGTTGGAACCTTATCAGCATATTGGTGATATGCTGAAATAAACCATGTGAGGTAAAACTACATGTTATTAGAGTAACCAAAAAAATTGATCCATACTTTTGTATCTTCTACACAAGAGCTTCAAAATGCTTTTTCTTTTTATTAACGTTTATACAGAATTTGAGCCTCTTGTGTCTGAAGCCCTCCTTTGGTGGTCTGTGATTTACAACGAAGAAATAAAGTGGAAACCATAATCATCCCAGTGATTAGCATGTCTAGCTAACATATGTTTCCTTGCTTTAAATAAAGGCATAATACTTTGGCTTAATTGTGTGTTTTTTTTTATTATCTATTTTTGCTCAAAATCCTAGTTTTCCATTTATTTTTTCTGGACAAACACGCAGTGGGTAAGAGATGACGTAGAGGTAACGCGTAACCGGAAGTGCAGTCTTCGTTTCGTTGGTCTCCAAGCAAACATGGCGGCGACAACAACACCATCGGTGTCTGAGCAGCCTGAAGGAATGCCGTCAGGAGCACTCCCTTTTGATCTTTCCCAGCCTCCGGTCATCGAAGGCTTCAGTCCTTTGCCAAAGACCAAGGAAGAAACTTTTAAAGAAAAGTTTTTGCGGAAAACCAAGGAGAACCCATTCGTTCCCATAGGTGGGTTACACAAGCAGGGAAACACTCGTAGGAAGTTACATGAGTGTAGCACACCGCGTCCTCTGCATGACATTACTACCATGTGATAATATTAAAGGGTAATTAATCACCATTAAATGCTTAGAATGTTTATAAAATAGCAAATGGTAAAATTAAAAGCTAACGCTATTAGCAGTTAGATGAAAATCAAAGTTACCTGCATTATATTTCCCCTGCATGCACATTTGCTACTACTTTCACTTTAAAGGTGCCACTATTTACTTTAATAAACGTTACCATAATTGCTATTAAATAGCCAGTTTTTCGTAAATAAGCTTACAGTGCTGTAGTTGCCCCTTTTTGCTTTTACCCTCCCGCTCTAAATGACATTGCAGTTTCCAGCTACATCCACACCTGTTCACTGTACTTGCACATTTTGGTAACATAAACAGTGAATTGTTTTTATTCCAGGTTGTTTGGGGACAGCAGGAGCGCTGATTTACGGTCTTCGTGCCTTCCATCAAGGGAAAACCAGACAGTCCCAGATGCTGATGAGGGGACGAATCTTCGCCCAAGGCTTTACTGTAGTTGCCATTCTCGTAGGTGTGTTTGCCACAGCTTTGAAACCCAAACAGTGAAGATGGATCATCTCACACCTGCAGTTGTCCAGGAAGCAAATCCACCTTGGAATTGGAATGATCAATCTGAATGATATGCAGTGTATACAGCTTTGTTTAGATACAAATGTTGTCATTATTGTTTAAAAGGAAGAAAAAGCTGCATTTCTCATCATGATAAATCATTGTTAAAGCCTGTGTTGTAAACAGCAAAGCAGAATCAGCTCCTTGAAAAACTGAATAAGCAAACTGGAGTTAACTGTCATTTCATATATTCTGGTGGCCATTGGAATAACCTGTTTTCTGATATAAACAGCTTTGAATCTAAATTTTGTCTTTATATATGTTTATCATAATGGGACTTTTTTTTAGGCCGGGTCAAAATATGAGAAATCTATGGAAATTCTTAGCTTGTTATCAATTGTTGCACCAAGAATGGAGGAAAAACAAGATGTTTCTAATGCGAAAAAAATTAAAACTTGTTACCTGTGAAAATGTTCTTGCTTCATAGACAAATCACAGTTTTAGCTCTTCACATTTAGTGCCCCTCTACATGCCGCAAAATATGCCAGGAGCACTGAATCACTTTCCTTAATTATGTGATTATATCAGTTTATTTGATGGCAAATGTTTTCAAAGGGAATTTTTTAGGACAAAAAACAAAAACCAAGATCATCAGACTCAAACTTTTTATTTTCCAATTCCCTTCTAACATTCACCGTTTCAATATTCATTATGTCCAAATAGGCAACATGTGAAGCAATGTGCAGACATCACTTTGAAAATGACACTTTGCTGTGTTTAAAATAAATCTAAAATGTGTTTGCATAACACAAAAATGCTTAAAAATCTAGAAACAAGTTTAAAATCTTTATCTCCAAATTTAGATGGAAGTCTTTGGTTGTGAGTCTTTTTTTTTCTTTCCAGGAATCTCACCAAATTTAGGAGTAAATCCATCTAGCATCATACTCGAAGCGAAGTGCTAGTTTAGAAAGGCCACAAGCTTATGTTTGTGAAAGAGAAATATTAGCTACTTTACATAAGATAATCAGGGATACCATGCAGTAGTGAAAAACTGAACGTAAGAGGCATAAGTGGTTACAATCTAATCCATGTTTGACCTAAATGTTGGTTTATAAAACTACGGTAAAAACTGGGCATTCAAAATATTAGCAGGCATGCAATAAAATTAACTTAATAATTTAACTGTTAAAGAAGGAAAATATTTAACTTCTAGTAACAATATTTCCTTAGTATACAGTGATAATGCTGGCCAAGTAAAATATAATGTAACAGAGCTACCATTTTCTCACAGGAGCATCAGGTTAAGTATATTAATAGAATATAATGAGCCACAAGAGAGGCAGGACATTTTAAAGAGTAATAAACAATGTGGGTAATCATATGAAAAAAAAGGAGAATTAATTTTTTTATAATGCAATGTGAGGTTAAAACTGAAAAGGCAACGTTACTAGAAAAATAGTCTGCAGACGATGCCGTCTAGCGAACTAGAGGGGTCTGTTTGAGAGAGATGAGGACGGAGCGCATTCGAGAGACATCCTTTGCTTGTTTGTTGGTTTTGGGATTGAAGTCACAGAGACGAGCGACTCGCTCCCATTCAGATCCTGGACTGTCGCCATCTGCGTCTGCAAAGAAAGCCTCTTCCGATGCTCTGACGTGGGAGGAAAAGCAGAAAAAAATATGAATCACCTACAACACTGGAGGGATCTCAGAGCTGTGAAAAACGGTGCACAAATAGCACTTTTTTTGCTAGATATTAACTAACTTCATGCAGGTTTTTTTTTTAATTCATGTTGCGTAAATATTTGAAACATTTCTAACATTCGCAACGGTTCATAAAATGCAAAAAACACTAAATCAGACCTTCAAACACTAGTTATTTTAGAGAGGGGGCATGCATCAGGTGCAAAGTGATAAGTGAAGGGAGGCAGAGCAGACAACAGTAAAAAGCACAAGAACTCTAAACCTACACAAAGCCTATAACATCAGAGTTGGGCTGTTTGTAGAAAGCCTTGTCAGCAATCCTAGTACGCAGGCAAGGCCAAGAAAGCAGGAAAAAGAAGGAGAGAGAACAGTTTCAGTGTCAAACAGCAAGCAGAGACAAGTTAGGGTGCCATTAAAACGGACTGAGAGACAGTTTGTGACAAGCTGAAAATGTTACCAGTTACTCTGTAACACTGGTTACCAATTAGCAAGCGTGGACAAGTGGAGCATTTCAGACACATGCAGACAGCTGTTACGGACAGAAACCGTGACATTTGCTCCTCGCTGTTGGCATTCCTGCTAGCAAGCACACTTCCTGTTTGGTTTTCCGAACATTTGAACAAATAACTGGATTAATGTCTCATTAGAGGACTGTCTCTCAGCGCTATGGAAACAACGAGAGCTAAAGATGCAGCGTGGTACCGTGCCAGACTTGGACAGAGTCTGTTGGAAAGTGTGAGAGAAGAACCGGTTAGCTTGGTGAAGATAAGGAGAGGAGGAAAAACACGACCTACATATAAAAATCATTTCATGTGATCAAGTCTGTGTGCTCAGCTGAACAGTATCTAATATTTATGTATGAAAAAAATTCTCTAAAGGTTTAATGGATCAGAACAAAACTGCTCCTTAACTGGTTTTAAAAATGAGATAAATTAGGTTTTCAGATGAGAAACAACACAGTTACAGCATGTCCTTCATTGAACAAAAACAAAATCTAAGTAAATTCAGTGATTTAATAGTTTGTAAAACCATCTTTAGCTACTACAATACAAAAGTATCTTTCTGTACATTTTAAATCTCTCACATAATTATGGAGGAATTTGAATTTTCTCTTTATATTTGTTCTTCTGTTTAGTAAAGTTTGTCGTGTTTGGAATAATCCTCCTTTAACATGACCCAAACTTTAGCTGTTGGACATTTGACTAACTTTACTTTGGTATACAGAGTAGTGCATAGTAAACTTACTGTCTGGAAGATGTCCAGGTCCTGTAGCACCAGAATAAGTCCAAATCCTCACCAGTCCACCACAGTGCTACATGATAACAGACTATTTCCTGGTAAACCTTACAAACTATCTATACAGCCCCTTTCTAACTAAATTATGAGCTTTAATGCTAAACATGACAAGAGAAGCCTGTGGACTCAGATGTAGCTCATGAATTTCACACAGTCTTTAACTTAATGCGATGAGAAGACTGGCGATTGTCTTAAATGCTTTCAAACTCAACATAATCTGTCTCACTACAGAATGATGATCTCCATCTTGTTTGTAAATGTCCTAAAAACCATTTATAAACTTCTGCACAGCAGCGATTACTTCACAAAGATCATTGCTGGCGTCTTTCCTCCTTGGCATTGTGTTAACACTGAATGCTACAGATCAGCAAAATGCCGAAACATCTGCTGTGTAGCATTTTCTGATAACATGTTAAGCATGACCTTGCTTTTTTACACATGAATATACATTTTGCCTAATTTGTTATCTTAATCATGACAAAGTGTAATTTTGCATGTAGGTATGTTCCTTTGCAGACGTTTTAAACAAGTCCAACTGAGATAAAATAACATTTATCTAACTAAGCAACATGATTCAGTGAGTTTAATTCATAACTGGCATAATCGCCAGGTGCAGATTAGCTCCATAGTAACTGGTAAATCTTTATAAACTCACCTGTTGTTGGCCTTATTCTTCTCCATCTGCTCATTCTGGTGTACATGCCAGTCCTCCAGCTCCTTCTTTGCTTTCTCTCGCCACTCTACCTCTGCTGCTTTGGAAGCCGAGTCTTGTTTAGGTGCAATTGTAAAAAAGAACAAATGTTATCACAGCATCTTCAACAGAAGGTAAAGAGCAACAACAAAATCTCATGTAATTCAGATTTATGAGCAGATACAAGGATAACAAGTAATACATAAGTGGCTTTCTGCATAGAAGTGCATTATGTATGATTGATAACCTAATGCTTCAAGGCGTGTCTTCTGCTCCTCCCTCCACTTGCGTAAACTTTCCGGCTCTTGTCTTTGAATGTCCACCTGGGCGATGGCTGCATAGTTGTCTGTTGGGCCGTTGGACTCCTTTTGGGTGAAATAAAACATTTATTCTATTATAAGCAGCTGTTCGGCTCATACATAGGCTTGTCTGGAAACATGTTACTTTCAAAACATTGGATACGCTAAGGGAGAAAAAGAGTCACTTTGCATTTGTTTGATTAAAACCTGTTACTGATAGAAAGAAGTGAACATTTTCATTAAAGACGTAGGCTTCAGCTCACCTGAAACATATCTCCATTCATTGCTAAAGGCTCTTCTCCAAAGTCCTCTGACATCACGGAAAAAGAAAAGAAACGCAAGTTTAATGTTAAGATGAAATTCCTTCTCTTAGTTTCTTATTTACGGTTGTTAGTCTGCTGTAAGTTAGTTCAGTACTCTGATCTTAGTGTCATTTTCTTCCTGAGGCGGTTAAGACTTCAGAAATGCAGCAGCACCTGTTTGGGGAGGGGTGCTTGTTTTTTGTGTCACATCAACCAGGATGGCCGGATTTTCAGGTGTAGAGTTCAATTTTTCCAACTTAAATTTGCATAAATGTTTCTGTATTATTCTGATTTGACCTTCATATAAAAATGTAAAGAATTCAATCCATGTCGTATTGGTATTGTTATTAATTTCACTAAAGTAAAATACTCACTTAAACTTTATAAAATAAATTATACCTGTCATTACCTGATCAGGTTTAAACATGTCTTATGGGTCACGATGGCTGAAGATCCGAACCAAGTCACTGAATTTGAAGGGACACAGATTTTGATGAAAAAGTGAATACTTTTCCAGTGTCGTTTATCTCGAGCACAATATCACCAGTAAAGATCTAAAGTTATCTAGATGAGATCAGAGTTCGTGAAACGTTTCATGGTTTGACGCTGCTTGACAACTTCAGCATGATGTTGCAAGACGGATGTAGCCGGTGAGCAAAACAAGCGCACTGTCGGCAGCTAGTTATGCTACAAAGCTAATATTCAATATTTTATTTTTTTTTTAAAAAATCCAGTTTTTATTAACAACTTCCATACATACACCACCGAACAATATCAACCAGTAGAATTATTTCTAATAAAAGGGGGTTACATTTTTCCTGGTTAACTTTTATAAACCACTTACAAGTACCGGTATGCTAGTTAGCTCGTTTGCTTGCTAGCTGAAACTGACATTAGCTCAGTCACAAACTTACCATAGTTGGCTGTCTGCGGATGAGACTGCTGCAGATCGTCCGCTCCTTCCAGTACGCCAAATCCTTCTCCGTCGTCCTCAATTCCTGCTATCTCACTCTCCTGTTGGGCCAGGAAAGCTGCGGCGGGGTCTTCTTCGGTCGGGTGTGCTCCGTTGTCAGCCATCTTTCATAAGAAGTACAAGTTTAACTGAGCCTTGTAGATTCAGCGGTCCTACCTTAAAAAACACAAAATTAATAACAGCAGTTCTTCCGCGTTAAAACGAGAAACTTTATGTGTTAGTCTAGCCTTCGTTTGGCTAAAAAAATGATCGCGGACAGCGGGGCAAGTATTTAAATAGTCTCGAATAAATAATATAGGCTTCGATTTTAGGCCCTCACTGGTGATTCATGATTTCTGCACTTGTTCATCCACTATGATGATGGAAAAAAGGGCAGCACCCAGAGGTACCACTTTCATTTAGTTGCAGTTTGTCTCCATCTGCTGGTCATTTGGTGGCTATACAACTTAATTAGTCAGATAATAATAAAAGAAAACTTTGCAAAATGAATCAAACTCAAAAAGTTGACATAAGCATGAAAATATTCTGCTTAGAAACATAAATTAAAATGTATTATATGTTGAAAGAATATTTAAAGGACACACGTTGAAATATATCCATTTTAGCATATAATAATTGATGTTTTTTTTCATTTTTGACTTGATTTTCTTTATTTCGAGCAATTAAAACAGTTGTTGCACATTGCAAATCAAACATATCTATGCACATACATATGTGCAGGTAATCATGCTTACACATGCATACATACACACACATAAATATACATACACACTGCCTGAAAAGGATTGGGAGGAAGAAAAAAACTTGATTGCAAGAAGCTCATTTAAGCTTTAAGGCATACAGGCATTGCACTCATGTAGTTATTGTATGCTGGTGTACAGAATCAGAATATAAATAATATATGGAAGTTCTAGTTGTAAGAGAGGGAACTCATTTAAATAACTTTATGTACATTTTAAATTCAGGGGCAGAAGATAAATCTGAGCAGCCCATAAACTGATTAATGACAGAATGAATGCACAAATCTGAATCCAAAGATTGGATTTTTATTGCTCTTTCTGACATTTTGAAGATAATTGGTAATCTGAACATTAAATGTAATTATATGAGACGCACAGCATCATCTAAACAAATCTAAGGACATGCATTCATTCAGCTTTTTATATAATGTTAAAAGTAAAATGTTCTGAAAACAACTTGTGTAATCTTTAGTATTGTGATGTGTTATCATAAACCTTAAACGGTCCAAATAATTTTCCTAAAAAATGTGTGCAATGTTTCTTTCTAAAAATTAAGGGAATTAATATTATTATTATTATTATTAATAATAATAATAAAATAAACAATAATAATAAAATAAATAATAAAACAATCAAGTAAAGTTACAAGAACTCATCAGCTTAGTTATTGTGAAATTTTACCAGATAATTGTACTATTTGCAAAACACTGAATGGATAATAAAGTAATATTTATGTATTTTTAAGGATTTTTCACAGATCCAGTACTGATTGAAATCTCAACATAAGATCCATAAAAGTTTAAACTCTTTCAGACATGCGTTAGCTGGCATTTAGGGCTTTTTACGGTTTAATTTAACCTACTATTGAATTAGATTAATTTTAATATTATTATTATTAATAAATGAACTGGTTTCCATTCCTGTCCCTCTTTAAGAACCAGATAAACAACTTACAACAAACACAACTTTTGTGTGTGTGCATAATTTCCAAGCGGCGTTGGAGTGAAAATGAGGACTTGTTCCGGTTCTGGACGGTGTAGCAGCTGATCCCAGCACGGCCTCTCTAGGTTCGGTTCACGCGCGAAGCTTCGGTCCACCCACGTGACGTGTGACGTTCAGATGAGTCCTACAGAAAAAGTATTTGAGGGAATGAGTTTGCTGCTCACCAGGGGGATCTGCGGTGGCTTCCTGACGCCCGCTTTGAGGAAGTCCAACTAGTTGCCGACAAGAACACTTTTTTATTCGGGACACTGGCTCGTGATGTCTACCGGACTCAGAGAGGGACAAGAGGTAAGCTAATCCATATTTCCAAACATCCCCATGCATTCCTTTGAATGTGTCTGAGGTGTAACTTTCAAAGACTTAACGTTTTGAAAGGATTTTAAGGAATTGCACGGAAACGTTTCTCTCCTTACTTTTATCTTTAGAAGTTTGCGCTGTTGCTATGGAGTCCATTTGGCTAACTGTGCTAACTAACACGGTAAACGCGACTTTGTCCAGTTGTGTCCCGTCCAGCTTCTTCCTCTGCGACGTTTCCACCTCTTTAAGTTTTTACAGCACATACTTTGATGAATCATTCTTTGTCGTGAAGGCATTTAAAAGTAAACTTAATTTTTTTTAAAAAACTTTATGTAGCTTTATTTTATGTAAAGTCATTTACAACTAAATTAATCAAACAATATTATATTACAGCGCAGTAAGGTTGGTAAGCGCAGTATCATTTTGCACAAGTCCAACAGATAATATTTACTAATAATGTAATATTTCATTCAGTTCTATAATATTATATGTAGTATTGATATAACCTGTTTGTAAAGCTATGTATTATATTAACCTCCATGACCTGTTACTGCTGGTGCATCTGTTTAGATCATAATCAACTTGTGTTTCTCTCATACACCACATTTTCTATATTAAATATTAATCCAAGTTTTTTCAATTTGTACTATATAGAGTGCAGTGTTGTGTTGCAAAAAGTGGATGAATGCAACAAGTGAAAGTAGATTTTATTATAGGATTATTTGTGTGTGTTTTAGGAAATACTGCAGTGCTAATTTGTTGCACATTACTGTCCCAGTGCTTCATCTTGGAGTTTCTATCTGTGCTTTAAGATGCTAAAACTGTTGCGGGGTTGGTTGCACCATGTTTCATGTCCTTTAGGAATAATGTAGTCTTATTTTTGTGTCCTCAGTTGAGGCCTCCTGCTGTTTCTCAGTTTCACTTTTCCTTAAAAAAAATAGTCCTCTGGCTTTTTATGTAGTCCGCCTTTGCCAGAATTTAGGGGTAGTTGACGTTACCTCTCTCCATCTTCCTCCAACACCCCCTCCTCTGTGACTCATGTGGGTGTTGGGCTGAAATAGTTTGGTGTAGTTTTACATTCCTTATATAGCCTCTGAGGAGCGAGCAGAGGCTCGGGCTTGCCTGTGTCGCACGCAGCATCGGGGTAGGGCTTGCCAACAGAGGCAGAATCTGCTTGCACCAGCTCACTGACTCGCTAGCTTTCGCTCAGGTTTGGGCTACGAGCCGGCCCTTGACGCTAAGGTACGTTTTGCATGATGTCATATTGATTGGACATATGTGTCACGGTGAAGAACAGTGGCACCTGGTAAGTTTGTTGGGGAGGAAGAGGAGCAGCAGCAAAGGGTGCATGTCCAGAGGTCAGTGGTCAGGTCACAGTGAGGGCCAGTGACATAGCCCTACGCTCAAATTACCTTTGATTCTTAAAATTAGCTTCTAATTAAGCTCTTTTTCTTTCAATAAGCGTAGTAAGATCTAGAGAAACTGTTTCACACAGTTTTAATGGTAAGACTTTTGTACTTAAGTTATTTATATCAAGATAAACATGGATAATAATTTAAGTCTTAAGTGTTGCTTTTATTCTTATTTTCCTGTAGTTAAATGTTTCTATAGATTGAAGTGGAAATGGCCAAACTCTGACTGGAGCTTTAAAAAGGAATTTAACGCTTTTGATAGTGATTATGATGATGAATGCAGGAATGTTGTGTCCTAAATGCAGCTCTGGAATGTTACAGGAGGTTATATGCTTGGTATGATTTGTCTGTTGGCCTAATTGTGCAATTCTTCACTAAGTCCTGTCAAGCCGTGACACGTGAGGTGATTACGGTTTAATGTTAACGAGTTTCCAGATTAGTCTGTTTTATTTCAGCCTTTGAGGTGTGCAATGCTGTTCTCTAAAAGTCAAAATGTACCAAAATGCATATTTAGGATGTGTGTGAGGGGGTGCACAGTGAAAGAAGCCAACCTGAATTATATTTTCTGTATTTCTCTTACTGAAGGCTATGAACATGTACACTGTTACCCTCAGCGGCCCGGCACCCTGGGGCTTTAGACTGCAGGGAGGCAAGGACTTCAGCATGCCCCTCTCCGTGTCAAGGGTAAGAAACGCTTACTAGAATCGCCTTTTGTGTTTGTCTGAGTTTGTCCATCTTTTAGTGGCCTTCTTCATGATTTGCACGGCCTTCAGCTTCTCCAGAGCTTCTAAGTGAAAGTTTAGGCGTAGTAATTATGTGGGGAGCAATTAGATACTTAACACTTACTAAATACTAGTTACTTTGCCAGAGAAGAGGCACATCATCTCACTCTCACAGCGGACATACTTCCCAGACTCACTGCGCTGTTTATTTTCATATTAATCAAATTTTTAATGGTATTTTTGTGCAACCTCACAAAATTACACTCAGCATTCAGAGCATTCGCTTCAACAGTATTTTTACAAGCAAGAGCATGCTTGTATTAGTCTCGCAGTACTCTTTGCTTCTCTCTGTCAGGTCCCTTCCTCTTAACAGAATAGATTTTTAAATAAAGTTGTGTTGACGAGAGCAGCAACTATTTCCAAGCCTTATAAGTGCAGCGCTGCTTTGCCTGACAAACGCACAGGCTCGCACTTGCAGCTGCACATAAGTGCACGCAAATAAAACAATTCCTGTGTTGCAGCCAGCTATCGCACACACGCAGAACTGGTTTTCCACTTGTATTGTTGAGTTTGAGCTCATCCAAGCTGCAGTGGCCCATAAACATCAGATAAACGAACATTTATATAGTTCGTCAGTTTTATTCAGTTTCTTTTCTAGTGAGATAGCTGGGAATGATTTCCCGAACCCACATAAGTGAGCCATGTTTTAATTTGGGGCGTACAAACACACAGATGTGTGATGTAATTCTGTGGTGATGGCAGCATTTAACCCAAACCGTGTCCGTACATGTCTTGTTTTGGATCAGCTCTTGGGCAGAAACACACAGATCCTCTTTAGCTTTATGACAATAGACATTTTATTCTTTCCATGGAAAAAAAACTCCAAAAAAACAGATGTTAAAATCTTATTTTAAGTATGTTCCCATGAATAATGCACAAAGATTCTGGTTGGGATGTTGACTAAGAGACGGGCGACATGGAGACCAGTTTTTGTTGAGCTATACTCACTTAACCAGTAGAGATGACCATTTTTTCTATTAAACATGCTGATTATTATCTGAAATAGTCTTTTTTTTCCAAGTAGAAACAAGCAGAATAGACAAAAAATGTTTTTTGTAGGTTTAAAACTCTCTGAGTGGATGGTGGCTAATATCTGTGTTGGATCTGCAGGGAGACCCCCTGGCCTTAGGGTACAGGAGTCAAACATGGGACAACTTCTCTCTCTTTTTGCCTGTTGGGGGCTGCTGGCTTTCATCCTGATTAACATCTCAGTCACAGAGGATGAAAACAGTGCAACAAAGGACTGTAAACCTCAAATTTATGCTGTATCCCATAGCAACAGGAAAACAAAGAAGCCAGGCCTGTACTTACTGGGTTTGAATTTGATGAAATAAGTTGGTGGTCTTTCTTGACTTTCTCGACTTGTGGCTGATGAGATAAGAATTGGATGACTTGAAAGCGTTACAAAATGAAGAAAATGTGGAGTGACAGCAGAAGTTTTTATGATCTCAGTGAGGCAAAGCGATAACTCCTGAAAGATCAAACTGTTGTGTGGATTAGATGATGATAACCATAGTCTGAGTCTGGATGTTTAAACTACAGATAAACGTTACAATTCATGTTGACGTAATTCACTGCAGAGTTGCATAAACTTTGAATTTTTTTGGAAAGTTTCAGGCTTGTTAAGGAGTTGGTTTACGGCTTTCAGTGTTCTCCAAATGCTCTTGTTTCCTTCCCGTCTGTGAGCCTGCAGAGCTATGCTTTCTCAGCATTCCAAAGATTTTTCTCATGTCCACCCTGCCGCTGCCAACAGACAATCCTGTTGTCTCCCCGTGTCTGTCTTCCACGCTCCCTTTTTCTCATCCAAATGATGAATTCCTCCAGTTTCAGCTCATGCTCACCCAGTGAGATCAGAAGAATGAAGACCATTACTTATAAATGGCTGTGAATGGAAAGGAATAGAAAAAGAAATGTGTTTTCGTCAGTGACATTACTATTCCTGGTTGGATCAGCTGATTATCTTTAGCTGTCTTGGACATAACAAATAGGCTTTCCACCGATCGGATCGGCCGATATTTCAACATTTTTTCCTATTTTTTTTGATCGGTCCTAAAGTCTTCATTCACCGATCCGATCAATGACGTCATTGGAATTTGGAAAAAAAAAAAAAAATTAATGTCACTACTTTCAATGAGTTGTAGCTTTGTGCGTTTAATTACAATAAGTTGTGTTC
>JBAMHX010000008.1:23909656-23924210 GCA_037177515.1 Pseudomugil tenellus | reverse complement strand
GGTAGGACCCACCTATTGGCTTCTAATGGGCTCTTTACAAACCTATGGGTCACGTGAAGGTCTGCGCTGTCCAGTAATTATATACAGTCAATGGTTTTATATCCTGTTCAGGACATCTAAAATCCAGTAGTTTATTTAAAGAGTCTATACGGTAAATCCGCAATGATCCATGATCACATCCTTATTTATTACATTTTCTAAATAAAAAAAATCACTATCACATCTATATTGCTAAGAGACCTTTATTTTGATCCGCAAATTATGATGAAGCTACTTACTGTCAAGCTTTTAACCAGTAAATTTAAACTTATGGTCATTTCTGATCAGAAGCAGCTAAAGATTAACAGGTGATAATAAAGTTTTATGTCTGACAGGAATAAAAATACTGTTCCTTTACTACCAGAATGAAGCCAAGAAGACATTTTTGACCACATAATGAACTGAGTTAGATTTGGTTTTGTAAGGATAGCAGGTAAACAGCAGCATAAAAAACTGGCCTCCAAGAATATTTTTTCTATTATTTAAATAGTCAGTGTAAAAGTTTAAGAATGTAAATAGTTTGTGTTGTGTGTTTGTTTGGGTGCCAACATTTTCCTCCTCAATTTCAAGGCTTGAGAGAACGACATACAAATGAAAAAAGATTCAGTCGCAGTTGATCTGTGTGTTATTCCTACAAAGCCCTGTTAGTTATTTTGTTGGCCTTCAAAGGGCTATGCCAACCGATAAATTCATTTTACACAATTTTCACTGCATTATCAGACAACTGGGACTGTCAAAAGTTGGAGCTTCTAGAAGCATTTATAATTAAATACATAAAACAACCAGGCAGACCAAAATGGAAAATATAACTTGAAGTTTTAAGGGTTAAACAGCCAACAGTCCTCTGATCCAGGATAGCAAATAAGTTTCTAGTAGTACATCCAAAAATGCCTCATTTCAATTGCTCCACTGAGTTGAACACTTGAGGGTATGGTTTGCAGTGTGTGGGTGGTTTGGCACTCACTCTGCGGACACTGCTCGCTCGTACAGTTTTGAGACTGGAGGTCAAGCCCCTGGCAGTCTTTGCCTCCTGTGCCGGGTGAGGGCTGGGTGCACTCCCTGGTCCTCCACATCGAACAGTCGCCGCCACATGCTGACCACTTGCTCCACTCGCTCCAGCCTCCATCCACTGGAAACACACATTGAAAGCATGGGTGAGCACAAACACATGCACACACACAATGATGAATCTCACTTGTACTTTAGCTCAAAAGGAACAAAAATTGATCAGCAAGCATGCAGAATAATTTTGATAAAAGAAAAATAGTGTGAACACTTGAAACTACACTGCAGGGTTCAGATGCAACAGTGAGACTGTATTTGCATGTGAGATGAAAACTGGTGATTCGCTTTGTTGCCACATTGTGCAAACTCACTTGTTACAAAGTGCAAACTTGGTATAGCTACCTTATAAAGGTATGCAAATTAGTTTGTGCATACCTAAATCCATCAGTTGCACAAGGAAACCGCAGAGTGTAAAACTGCTGAGGAGAGCCATGTTTCGCTCTATTCTGCTTTCTTTGTTTATTTTTAACATGGAAATCAGATGCAAGCAAGTTAAACCCCATCGGTGTGAAGGTGCTGCACACGGTGCCACGGCTTAGTTGTCCCAGCATTCAGCAAACCAACATTTCCAGCAGCATTCTTTAATAAATGTCCAGTTCATAAAATTAGCTTGAAGTAACAAACCTGCTTTAACTCAGTTGTTATTTTAACAGCTTGCAGAGTAATCGGATACAGGTGGTGTAACTTAGAGCTGAGAAGAATGTACGCTACATCTGCAGTCCAGCTGCAACTTCAAACATCCCATCATCAGCAGAAGCAAAATGAGTCAAATGAAAATGGACTAGTAATTGCTCACATGGCTGTAAGGAATATCAGAGGGATTTTTTCATGCACAGAGAAGGAAAACCATTTCGCAAAGGTGGGGTTAATTTGGCTTTGTGGCCAGTGGGGGTGGTGGCTGAGAGTGATATTGAGAGTGACACAGCACTGGGCCTGGGGAAGGTTACCATACGGCTAATGGGGAAAAAGACCAGTAATGAGCTCTCATGGGGTGGAAAAAAAACACCAATGTCTCGCTCACTTTCCAAACTGTAAGGGTAAAGGCAAACCGATGAGGATCACCTGCACACACACACACACACAGCGACCCTTCCCCTTACTGACCACTGGGCAGGGGAACTTTAGTGCTCATTAATCCTGGCAATAGAGGAGACATGACCCCCAGAGAGCGGGTCATGAGGCAACGGTTAATAGAACATAAGTGAGGTCACCTATTATTGCATAATTGCACCAAACGTTTATTCCATTTGGTTTTCAGGCAAAGCCTTTTTTGGAAACCCAAGCAAAAGCCATCATGAGTAAATTAAACCAAGTGTGTGAACTGAACTCTGCACCCACACCATCCTGAATGTTTGTCCACGAGTGTCCTCAACTGACTGCAACAGAACATGAGAGCGCACGTGTGTGTGTGTGGTGAGATGCTGACACAGCTTGGGCGTTTTGCAGTCATATCCATTTGGCAGAGTGAGCAGAACCAATCAGATAATTGTCCTTGTTTGGCATTGAGTGGACGCATCCGTGGGCCAGTGGGCTGATTATCCAGGCTGGGAATGAAAATGATTGAATAGCGAATTACATCTTAATGAATATATTATGTTTCCCCTCAGTTTATCCACACCACAGTGAAATAGAGAGACGAGATCAACATCTGCCCTGATGAGGTGATGAAATCCTATTCCTCTTTTCCCCCACAAAGCAAGACTAATAGCCATGCAAATAGCATTTTCCAACAAGGAGATTGGTGTGGAAACAGAGGTGCTTTTGAGAATCTGGATGTGAGGTAAGTGCTGTGACCCAAGGCTGAGGAGAATCAGAGAAAGATGAGGATACATAAACACTCCCTGATTGCCTGTCCCCGAGAAGCTTCCCACCTGTGCACAAACCACACAAGCGTATGGATGGCATAAAAGGCTCTTTATAAGAGAGTAAGAATTAACTATAAATGTGGTAAAGTAAGAAAAATGTCACCTTTTCTTTGCTTCCTCTAATAGAGAAATTAAACCAAACCTGATCCTTTCACTCTGTTAGTCCGCACAAGAAAACATAATCCACAGCCATGGCTTTTCTCCGAAGGAGATTGTTAGAAACACTGCAAAAGGCACCACAGCTGATTTTCAATCATGCAGCACCGCAGGTTTCAGGTCAGGCAGGTCTCCGAGGAGGGACAGTAATACAATAACCCAGTGGCAAGCCCCTATTCGGACATGTTGCCAAGGGGAGAAGCAAAAGGAATCCAACCATTCTTTACAGGTCAGTAGGAGGGCCTGTTTGAGACTCTGCTGTTCAAAACGACAAAGACCGCTGACGAACACAATCCGAGATCATCAAGTACCTATGGTTTCTGTGTCCTTGAAGGGAACACAAAGAGGTGGACAAGTACCACTGGGACCAGCAGGACACCCCTCTGCCCCCACTGTCCTGTCAACACACATGTGCATAGTAGCCTCTAATCCCAGTGATCAAAGGATAAATATTTCTTTTGAGTGATGCTGCAGAGATGAAACATCAAACCTTTTTTTGTAATATTGACTAATTTAATGTGGAGAAAATAATCAGATTTTTTTTGCTGATTCTGTTTCAGCCTATAATCAATAACTAAACAAAGCTGAGTTTACTCCCTTGTGGTGACTGAACAAATGAAACTAACCAAAACGAGACAGAGTGAGATATGAAGGGGGTGGGCTCAGACAAATGGCACCAAATGATTAAAAATGATGCAAGGCTGTCACCAGATGGCCACCATCTTTTCACTGTGAACTAATGTGCTTTGCTGCCACATTTATTTTTCACAGCCGTTCTTTTTTTTTCCTGTAGATAAAACATGCTGTCTGCAGAGTTATCTGTGATAATATCCAGAACCGTATGCCTATGTACTTCCAAGTTCGAATGAGATCTTTTGCCTGCAGTGCAGAAACTTGACATATGGGTTCATATGTTCCACATATCAATGCACAAGCACACAATTGCTAGCATGCACACAAATGCACCAGCCCCGAGTCTGTTTATTTTTCATCTAGCTCAATTCTCACGACTCCTCCGGCAAGCCAGAGGGATCAGTACCATATTTATACTCTTCGTACAAGTTAGAATGCTCTTCAGGTTGTTTGATCTTTCGTTCTCCTTTTAGACAAAAGCAGTTTATTTGTATTTATAATTGTGTCATTGTGCTGTTTCCAAACTGGAGGCTAACCATTAGCTTTTGGCTACGATAAGAGGAGTCTCTTCTTGAAATTGTCGGACATTTTGGCATCACCGCTGGCTGTGATCACAAATCAGTGCAGAGTAAGACTCAATATGAAGGATGGACTAAGGAATTATGCTGCGTACTACTCAAATATGCCAGTATGGAAAGAAAAGGAAAGAAGACAGAGAAGGGAAGGACAAATGGAGATACGCTCTTGCATAGTTTGGCTACTCGCTGTCTCAAGTGCTGATCTGCTCTGCTCTCAGCCTCAGGCTTTAGCCTCAGCCTCCTCCACAGCTCCCTGCGTCTCTCGCAGCATGGAGCCCATCTGATCTGCCACACAAGCCCACGCCAATTCTCATTAAACACTTTGGAGAGTTAGACAAAAATACAGATGAGCCTCTATGGCTTCACACTTTTCCAATGAGAAGTGGGAGATGACATTTAGATACAAGAGTCATCGACATCACGGATAGCTGTGGGGAGTTTTGTTAGGGATGGTGTCAGTCTGTAGAAGCTCATATATCTGTATAAAAATATGTTCCCATGCCATTCAGAAGGAATTCTGCTACTTTTCAAATGTAGAACAGTAAATGGCTGTCGGCGTTGCAACAAGAAATGTGTGCAACGACTTGGCCGAGCAATGAAGAGGCAAATTACAGCATTTAGATATTGTTGAGTCCAAATTTAAACTGATTTTCTACCAGTGAATGCTTATTGAGCTGACAGCATCTTTGATCCCTAAAGGATGACTACTGCAGAGTTCAGACGACCAACGCATTAAAAACAGAACAGACTGCAACTGCAAATTTCACCGAATTGGGAGCTTAACCCAAAATCCCGTTTGCTGTCACCCATTTCAAAGCCCCCGATGCTGAAAGTTAAATGCACTTGAGAGCTACAGTATGATCAACACAGAATCTCATATTTAGATTATTAATGAAGTGTTGATGCCAGCCCAGCATTAAATCATGTAATTTTTAGAACAGTGCAAAAACAAAGGCAGTGAAGAGGAAAAAAAAGTCTCTCAAGGCTGATAAAAAAACAAAAAAACAAAGACTACTTCTGAATTCAAATGTCAGCTGTGTCTGAATGAATAACAGCATTTGAGCTCCCCATGCATTTGCTTCCTCTCAAGTCTCCTTTTGAGATGGAATCAAATCACCATCTTGACCCATGAAGGCTACATGCACTGTGATGGTTAAAGTTGTTATGCAGCAAGCAGCAGCCCCCCTCCTCTGCTAGACTGGCTTTCTGCTCCTTGCTGATTGCAACTATGAGAGTCTGTATGCATGCTTTCAGGCTGATGAGTCATCCATTTGTAAACCACATCGCTGATGAATCAAAACAAAGATTCATATGTGAGGGATGTCACTGCTAAGATGGGAGGGATGCTAGGTGACAAAAAAGGACAGGAGCAGTCAGCACTTCAAAGTTATGCATTTGGGCACACAAAAGGGCTTCTGTAGCACTTGTGACTGAAAATAACAGCTTATCATCCCAAGCTTCTGGTGTGGGGGGATTTTGGCCTTGAGGGGACCCCTCTGTAGATGCAGACAGCTGGGGCTGTCTGTACCGCATATGTTACATGTGCCAGACAGGTAACAAGGGAGAAAGGGAGACGAGGCTGTGCTCTGTTGTCAAACAACAGGACTGACAGGTGTAACTAGGGTCACGTTGTTCTGGGGTCCTTCATCAACAGATAAAAAAAAGGCTTTTTTTTTTTTTTCTCTGACAATCCGCAGAATATGTTCACAGGCCATAAAAGAGTTTTCTGCCACAGCATGCCAATGGCTGGAATTACACACTTTTTCTCCTTGTGAAGAGAAATTGAGGAGGGAGGGGTTTGGTCTAACAATAGCAGCTTGGACTGACATTAATCTCTTTAAGCTCATGGAGGTCAGTATCCTGCTTTGCTGTGGAGGAATGTCAAGCATCCCTAGGCACCCCACTAATTCTAATTCCATTACCAGTTCCCCCAGCTCCAATAATTTCAACTCCATCCAGATCCTGATGCTGTGTTACGCATTTCGGCTTCTTTTCTCTTCCTCCTGCTGTATTCCGGTGGGCCATGTTACTTACACTCATGCTTGACATCTAGTGATGTCTTTACATGGGAGATGAGTAACGCAACACCCTGATTCACTGAGGAAGATAACCTTTGTTTTAGGCAGGGAGAAGCTGTCACTGCCAGAGGTGTTGTATTTCCTTTTTTGCTATTTACTGAGCGTGGGAGATTTCTCCTGTGGTCAGCATGGCTGCATCGTCCCGGCCGTCTGTCCTCACACTGATCTGCTCACAGCCAAAAATCTAGCTATTATAAAATCACTCAGGCTTTATTTCCTTTTCTCTCATTGTTCTGGCTTTATTCTTTCTTACCTTGTATCTGGTTCCATCTGTCTCTCTCCTTGGTTCCACCTAACACCTCTGTTTTCCTGTCCTCCTCTTTTCTCCTCATCTGCCCCTGTCAGGGGGCTAATGTGGGACTGCAAATGAGGCAGCTTGACTTCCATCTCAGGCTCCCAGAGATCAATATGTGTTGCTCACTATCAGGCAGGACAACTCTCTGCCTCTTCGATGCTCTCACAAGGGAGACCGAGTTAGCAAATGAAAAGCCCTCAACTCCTCTCACGTAAACATGGCACCCAAGCCACCATAATTCAGTTTTTTATTGTCCATATTTACTACGCAGCTTGAGCAGCAAATAATAACAAATGTACTAGCTGGTGTGACATAATACCATGGCTTAGACCATGTCTGCTCAAGTAGAAATGTAGAATGGCATCTTAGTTTGAAGACTTTAGGCTCTGATATTGCAGTGTAGGCAATCTCATTGCAGTAAGCAACAAAAAACTGTCATCTAAACAAAAAAGACTAGAAAGTTTTGGTGCTAAAGGGCGGCAAAAATAAAGATGATTTGATGACTTTTAGATGCAAAATAAATGCAAAAAGGAAGCCACAGGAAGCCAAGCGCCGCAGGACAAACAGGGTTGCCTGAGAGTTACCTGGACAGGTGGCCACACAGGCACTTTTCTGGACGTTCTGCCCCTCACAGGATGAGCCTCCATTCAGTGGCGTGGGGTTGGTGCAGCTCCGGCTCCTCTTCTGCCAGCCACGCCCACACACAGCACTGCAGGAGGACCAGGTGGTCCACGTGGACCAGCCGCCGTTAACTGTCAGACCAGCGCCAGGGAAAGGTGGAGGGGGAGGGATGGAAAGGTGAGGTAGAGGGAAGGTTGAAAGGAGGGATGGATGAATGAGGGGACAGAGCAGCCAGGATTACCCGACATGCAGAAAGGAAAAGACGTGCGCTACGGTAGAAAAATCGTGACTGCTTTTACACGCTTTGGTTCTGTACTGCAAGGTGAACACATGGAAGAGTAGGAGCAGAGGGGGCTGCTTCCTGTGCATGAGCTGGAATTACAGCCAAATGCAGTGAAAAGAAAATGGCTTCAACGGGGAGCAGAAAATAATCTGACAGCTTGCCGTCTTTCACCTCATCTCTTAGGAAACCAAAAATAAAGAAACTGCTGGAAAGTAACTAGTGGATATTTTGAAACATCCCTCCTAATTTTGACGTAAAGTGGCATAATCATAAAGTTGTGCCCTTTAAATCCACTGCTCATGGTCATACCTGCATAAAAAACACACACAAATGCCAATACACACCTGAAAAATAACATGGCTTTCCCAGCAAATCGAAATGCCCTTCACACATCCATGCTGATTTCACACCACTACAAGTCATTCTTTAAACTCGAGTGTGGCTTGAATGGCAGAGAGCACCTCTACATAATTTGTTCCTCTTTTCTGTTTGAAACTGAAAGTTGAGGCAGTTCAAAAACTCTTGCCCACTGAATTTCTATTATTGCAGCCATTTCCTGAACCAGCGCTCAGGTTCTAGGTCTTAACTATCAATTTGCACATAATTGATGCTATACAGTGTCTCTCAATCATGGCCGGTAATTACACTAAATCATGCTGGTTCTGTCCAGCGTCTACTGCGTTTCCTTTAGCTTATAAGGTACAAAGATTCCTGATTTATTGACCTGAATAGCACTGTCGTTCTCTGTCTGCACGTACTCCTTCCCTAATTCCCCCCCTAACTCTCCCATGTGCTTGTCGTGGCTGAATCATTTCCTTGCCCTCTCTATGCGATTGATTGCTCGCCACAGTGAGGTAAATTGCCAGGCAACTCGGCCCCTGATTACCTCTTAGCACAGAGTGCAGTCACACCAGCCAAGCCTTGTTAAAATGCATCTCTGGCCCCCCGTTGAACTCCCTTTGAAAAGTAGCGATTATTATGACTTGCTACAGCTAGATTAGCATGCTAGACTGTGATGCTCCCAGTTAAATTTTATATATAAAAAAAACCAAAACAATTCTCAGTCTACCTCAATTTAGCCTCAGTCATGCACTTGCCATCTTGTCACACACACATAAAAAAGGAAAGAAATTGTGCATGCAAGCCCTTCCGCTTTCTACAATTTATTTGGTCAATGTGTGAAAACGGTGGTCTGACAATGTAATTAGGTGTGTGTGAGTGAGTTCTTGCCTCCACTTTAAGTTTTTTCAAACAACAAACTAATCAATTATAATCAACAAGAGGCATAATTTAGCTTTTCATATTTTTGTGCTTGAGGCTCAGAGGAGTGAGTGAAAATGCATGTTTTAACCGAATGCTCCAAAAGTGACACATTTTAATTTTACAATAATAATGAACTCAGCAGTGAACTAGAATTTCTGAAATATAATACTTAAAGTTTGCAGTATGACAGTAAATAAATGAAAAATAAGAAGCTGAATATTGTGCAGTGATGTAAGACACCCGATGCTGGTGTTTACACTACATTACATTCCTTTTATTACAGAGGATTCAGCAATTCCCTGATCATTTAAACCCTTTGTTTATTTTAAATTTACAAAGATAATATGTCATGTTGCAGAATCTACCACTGCTGGTAAAACGTTTTAATGGATATTTACATGATGTTTATACTGTTTCTTATCTTTATTATAATTAATTATTTTCACAACAACGTTTTATTGCTGTTATTTAAAACATCCTCCAAGCAGATTTATTTCATGTCGTGCCAACATTACTGTTTGTTTAAAATGGTAGGAGCCAGTACATGGTTACCACAGGTTACCATCATGGGAAGCTGAAGTTGCCATAGTAACCACCTCAAACATGTCTTCATTCAACATTATTATTTTGTAAGCATGTCATGAGTTCTTTTTTGGGTAAAGTATAACAGAAAAACAAATTGTTTTCTTTTCATCTGGTAACATCTAAATTCAGCATTTAAGAATAATAAATTTAATTAAATTGATTATTTTTCCTATTTAATAATACCAATAGGTGTATCAGAGCCCGTAGGAATGCCTGATTTCTCACCTGTATAACAACATGTGACTGAAAAGATCGTGCTTCTGCTGAATGAGAAGCTAAATGT
This sequence comes from Pseudomugil tenellus, assembly GCA_037177515.1. Lineage (NCBI taxonomy): Eukaryota > Metazoa > Chordata > Actinopteri > Atheriniformes > Pseudomugilidae > Pseudomugil > Pseudomugil tenellus. The sequence goes on along the minus strand of JBAMHX010000008.1, from coordinate 23,914,466 downwards.
GTGGGTGGTGTGATGCAGGTAAAAATAAACCAGACTCCTGCATTACTCTCCTGTTGGTGTTCACTCCTGTTTTGAGATTCAAGTGCTACAAGGTGTGTGCCAGAGATAGATGAGTAACTGGCACCTGAGAATTTATATTTATTTATATTTATTTATTTAGAAAAGCCATTTTCATGCTACAAAGTAACACAAACTGCTTTATATAGTTAAAAAAATAGTGCATTTTGAAATAAGTCAGGGTATTTAAAAATATGCTAGAATATCTTCTACACCTACACACACACACACACACACACAAAGATAACACAAGTACCCCCCCCCCCCTTAAAACTTTCCCTATTTCCACCCTCCCGGCAATAGCTGTAACTCCTATATTGTGTCTTTTAACTGAACACAAGTATAAATACTAATAAACATAATGAAAATGATAAATGTCTGTCTGACACTGCTGTAAGGAAACTATATTTTGAGGATCCATCCACACCAGTACCAAGTCTACCCATGACCGCACAGGCACCACAGGAGCCACGCTATCAATGCCGGCCAGGGTCCACACTACACCCGTACGAATGTTACTCAGGACTCTTCTCCAGCCTACTGGGCAGGTCGATGGCTGCAACAGCAATACTGTCCCCAGTAGGGTGGATTCCCATGAGGAGAACTGGAGTTAAGAATATTAAGAAGTTAAAACAAAAAGTAAAAAACAAAACAAAATAAACAAAATAATTATAAAATTCCATTATATTATAATAATAAAATAAATAATAATAAATAAAATGAAAAATAAAATAAAATTTGAGTTAAAGCCCGGGTAAAAAGGTATCTTGAGCCTCCTGTTAAAAACGTCTCTGAGGTTCTATGGCAGGCTGATAGACAGACATGTAGGAATGAGATGAAGCAAGTGATGATCCCATATCTCCAGAATTTAAGACAACAACTCCATCCTACAGCATGACAATGCTTTCCCCTTCAGATCCAACATCACCTCAGAATCTGGGAACAGAGAAGATGTTGTGTCTTACTGGGAATCCAGAACCCAATTGAACAGGTCCTCGTTGAGAAATAGGAGACCAAGATGTGACCAACACGAGGACTCAAGCTGTTGTGACTGTGTACTGATTCTCCACATGCTATAACTGCTGAATAAAGTAGAGCATACTTAGAACACAGACATCTGCAAGTATCTAATTTACGGCCATTTTCCACCCGTGATAGTGTTGTACGTTCACTTCTTATGTAAACACTATTAGATTCATAAATACACTAATAATGAATCCACATTGTCTTGGCACCATTGTGCTGTTGTTGCATGATTATGTCTTAATTTGTCCTTTTACAATTTGTTTATCCTTTTATTTGTCCTCTTTATTTATCCATCACGGGTTAAATTAACATCTGAACCAAGTCACATGACAGAAAAACAGATAAAAATAGCACAAACAGAAAAAGACTAATGGATGGTAGTATCCAGAATTTTACCAGTATCCAGATTTATCGCTGATATCTTGTAAAACCAGTTCAGAACTTAACTTGTATTTTTTTGCCAAACACTGACCATTTCTTGTGGAGTTATATGCATATAAACTGAAAATGTCTCTATGTCGCAATGATAAAGAGTCTTTCAAAAAGTTCCTGGATCCAAATGCTGATCTGGATTCCTCCCAAAATGTAATGGACACTAAGACAAACAATCAGACTAACGCCAGAAAAAAACATAACTTCTGCCACCTCCTTAGAGGAGGTATTAAAGTGATAAAATGAGAGGGGCCTGGCAAAAGATCTCCACCGTGGAATGAATTTCAGTGGAGACTCCAATCTAAGGTCACCTCGATCACAGAGCAGGAAGAAACTAACTTTCATGCAACTATGGGTGAGTACACAATAAAGAAGCTCTGCAAGGCGCCAATACAACACAAGGAAAAGTAAACAAGGTTTGAGGATTTGAGTTTGAATACTCAGAAACTTGAACTCCAACAAGCAGAACCCACTTTGAGAAAACAATTAAATATGGACATAGTTTGGATTTAACTTAAAAAATATTCTTCATATTAGTCAACAACATTTCTCTGTCTCTGTGAAGCTGTATGACGTAAGTTTTGCTCTGCTTCGTCACATCGGTTTAGCTCAGTGGTTACTTCATATCACGAGATATCAGTCTTACGGTCTCCGGGCCGATAAGTTCGACCACAAACGCTGTCTAGTATTTTACTTCTTTTTCACACATATGGATATGTGAATTTGAAAACAGACGAAACAATGGGCTATATCATGTATGTTAATAGACAGTTTATATGGACTTTACTTATTCCAAGGAATCATAGACAAACAGACAGACAGATAGATAGAAAGAAAATAATCTCTTAGTTAATTTAATGAAATGAAATGTTAGGGTAACTGGTCTGTTGTTATTTAATTCTGATTATTAAGATATTAAAGGTAGCTACTGGAATAAAGCAGGTTTTCTACAACACAGGAACTGAACTGTGTTTTGAACTGAACATATTCAACAAACATGTTAAGCTCTCTCCAGACTTTCATCTGTGTGATCAGCCTTTTAAGGAGACCAAAAAAGGGTAAACCACAAATACAAAACAAAAAAACACTATTTCAAATTAAAAATGATCATTTAAAAAATTATAACAAAATGAAACACAACATCAAACTGATGTAAAAACAAAAACAAGCAATAATTTAAATAAATCAATAAATAACTAGTTGAATGCCTTCTCCTTTTTCTTAATATTTAGCAGCTTTTTAAGGTCTTTGGTGATTCAAGGGTTGTTAAAATGAGGAAAGAATTGAAACTATTAAACTAAAACTGTTGCGTTGTCACTTAGTAAAAGTATAAACACAACATCCGGCTAATGATCTTAAGACCTTCAAATTCAGACTTTGTGGGCCTTTCATGCGCAGTTATCAGTATTTTCCATTATAAAATAATTATAAAATAAATGGCCAAAAACATTAAAATGAGTATTATTAATTGTAAAGTGTGTTTTTATGAATGGGACAAGAGATCCTTTGCTTGTATGATCAATAATGTTTTTTGTAGTGCGATCCATACGGCATAACTGTGGTTAAACCACACTGTTGGCCGATTTGTTAGTTTTATTTCGAGAAATCTCTGATGCAATGCCACTTATTACACGTGATAATATGGTTTCACTCGCTGCCTCCACCAAAGATCCTTGAATTTAACCAGATAACTTGAACAATATTCAATTCAGAGTTTTCATGTTTTGCATATGCAGAGATATCATAGAGAAGATGAACTGATTTGATTTTGAGCCATTTATCATTTTCAAATTGGCCATTAGGGGGCGCTCAAACTAGAAAACTGTTTTGGCTAAATATTTGAAACTATTCATCCGATTGAGCTCAAATCAAGTGAAAGGTTAAAGATGTGTCACATGATGATGTTATACCTGAATGTTTCTGTATTTGTATCTGAATGTATACTGTATGAGGCTTTAGCTCAGGAGGTAAGAGCGATTGGCGGTTCAATTCTAGGCTTCCCTTGACGACATGTTGAAGTGTCCTTGGGTAAGACGCTGAACCCTATGACCCAAAAAAATGTAAGTCGCTTTGGATAAAGGCATCTGCTAAATGACTGTGATATATTTAATGATTGGGGAAATTGAAGTTTGGGTGTGTTTTGCAATTTCAAGTTTTAAAAAGTCTGTTCCTTGCTGCTCTACGGTGGAAGTGGCCTGAGAGTGGAGCCAGCATCAGGATTTTCTTGGTAAAAATGGCCAATATGTTGAACCTATGGGATCATCTAATCCATCAAACGACTCAAAACAAGAGTGAATACCATGAGGAGAGGGTTTTTGAAAGCACCACCCACATCTTTGTTTGTGTTGCTAATTCCACAGAAACACAATCTGTACAAGTTATTGTTAAAGTGACTAATCAGGCTTTTTAATAATGTGGAAGGGAAGAACTTAAAACACAATCTATCTTCATTCTTATCTTCATTTCATAGTTTAATTATAAATTTCAGCTCATCCTGATCCTTTAAATCCACAGACGTTAACAGCTTTCATTCTCTTTTGTTGCAAAAGGTGCAATCCTCAGTGTAGTAACTGTTTAGCATGACTGTATGCAAATATATGCAGGATTATAATTAAATAAGTTTGAACTGACAATGTCCACAAATTATAATGATGACAATAATAAAAAAAAACAGATGATAAATCTTTTAATCAGATCTTAAAATTCCCGAGTAGGGATAGGTGGTAGTGCTGTCAGTTTTCTTAAAAAAATAACACATCTTCACTTGAAAATTATTTATAACAGTGGTTCCCAACCTATTTTTCTTCAGGACCCATATCATGCAAACAATAAAGAGCTGTGCTGAAACCACGCTTGTTTTTATTCATTAGTGAGATTCTCACCATGAATACTGTACTCTGGCTGAGTTCTTTCGTCTGATGAAGCCAAAGTTAAAATAACATCAACTGCTCAGTGGTGTTTCTCATACACATTATATTAATTAAATGTTGCAGGCTGGGGACATTTTTTCAGTAAACAAAATGTTCAGTTGAATAATAATAATGATAAAAAAGTTTAGTGGACAAACTACAGACTCCAGCTTGCACAATAATTTAAACTGATGTAAAAATCACAAATATTGCTTTGCATGTACCGACAGTTACTTAGCTGCTGACGCAATGCTGTGTTTCCTCCTCTGAGCTCCTCAATACGCAGGACACAGAAGTCAAGTCTGTCTGGGCGTGTATTTAAGTTTAAGTTCCCAAAACTGCACTGTGGCAGTTTACTACAACATTTATAGGACAAAGAATTTATA
>JBAMHX010000008.1:23895445-23909556 GCA_037177515.1 Pseudomugil tenellus | reverse complement strand
ATATATATATATATAAAGACTATTTGGTGGCATTTTTACCACATTTCTAACAAATATTGTGTCTCTAAAGTAAAGAAAAAATATCTTTTTTTTTATTTTTCAGGAAATTTCTGGAGTCTTTCAGCAGAGGGTGCAACATCTGTCAGGGACAACACGAGGGTCTAAAAACACAGCCATCAGTTGAAATAGCTGTCACTGCTATAATGTGAAGATACCCCCCCTAAGACACACACGTTCACACTCTGTCAGCAGAATGTACACTTTCACTTCAAATATGCCAAAGCAAATTTACCCTTGCTTGGAGTTATGTAGCGCTGAGGAATTGTTTTCTTATGCTTGAAAACAAAACTCCCAACAATCCATATATAGTTATTTCTTTTCATAAATTTCTTGCTTTCAGTAGCGACTGACTGCTGTGTGTCTCTCTCTTCCTCCAGCACAACTTTTTGCAAAGTTTCAAAAACTACTTTAAAACAATAAATGTTCAGTATACATTTTAATATAAAGCTATAACCTAAGCTTATGCGCCATTATATGCTGTTAGTATGTCTGTTATGTTGAAGCACGAGAGGATAAAAGATATGTTTTTTTTCTGGCAACCATAACAAAAATAGTTGTGTCACACATAGTGCCAAATTCTACATTTCCCATTCACAAAGTGGTTTTCATTAATCATCTTCATGTTATTTCCGTGTCTTGTTTGAATGCAACTGAGAATTAAAATAGGCTGTAATACATGGAGGCTTTCACCACTGGTACCCTCTGTGATAGGAAATCTGGCGTTTCTCTGCATTTTAATAAAGGTCAGCAAGCTTATCAAGCCCATGCATTATTTACTGTTTGCTTTTAATTCTACTTCTCTTCTCTTACTGGATATATAACAGAGGGGGAAGAAAATGGCAGCCATGACATCAGAGATTGCCAGCTTTGTCAGAGTGGCTGCCAGTAGATTTAACTAATGGGAAAGAAATACTACTATAATTCATCGCTCTGGGAAAAACAAAGCTGAAAAATAATAGCAAAATAGAAAAATAGCATACTTGTTACACTGTATTTTGCTTTTAATGCAACTACACTCAGGCATCTGAACATAGCAGTGGAAGAAGATGTGCATCCAGATATGTTTCATAGCAGAAAGCATGCAGAGGTTAATGTGGAAATGAGGAATAATAGATGCAAACACAAAACTATTCTTCTGCGCTGTGGGGTTTGTATAATTTGCAGTTAAATTGAGCCTGGACCTTTTTTGCAGCTCTTTGACATCTGTTGAAAGAAGTTATCATCACCTACCATAGACCAGGACTGTGGCAGAGGTGCTTTTGCGGCGAGCAACAATGTTTTTGGCCACGCATGTGTAGTTGCCTGTGTCTGCCAGTCGGGCTTTTTTGATGACGAGATTATGGTCAGCCGTGATGAAGAAATTGGGGTCACTCTCTGGGTCGATCACATCCTCGTTTCTCTGCCACTCCACCTGAAAATATATATATATATATATATAATTTCCCTGAAACTCTGCAGAAAGCCTAAAGCGGCCAGGCACATTGATGATGTGACGCTTGCAGATGCAAGGCCGTTTTTTTTCTTTCTTTTCTGATGCAGTCAGGCAGGAAAAAAGATAAGAACTCACATATATACTTTACTGATTCGAATGTTAATCATTGTACAGTAGCCATTGCTACTGCGTCACTGCTGGACATCTCTGTAGCTGTCTGTGAACAAAGCCTACAGTGCTTTGTGTAGTTTGTGTATTTACTTGGAAAAGCCATAACTGATGTTATTCCTTTCCCAGTGTACTTTCAGATTGGCTTGCTTGTTTTGTCTCTTTTTTTCTTTTGCTCTCACTTGACCTTCTGCTGTCTCAAGAGAAGCAATGGTATGGCAGCATTGTTGTTGGTATTACTGCCAGTTGCGATACCGCATGTAATTGGGCTTTCTTCCTTTTGTACACTTTCGCTGTTTTCTCCCATGGTGACTTCTGCTCTGATGTTCTTTTCTGCTGAACCGCAGTTGGCACCTTCCTTCCAATTTCTCTGCAAACTGTCCTCCCTCAGTGTTGGAACTGTGATTGGCTTGTCTGCTGTCTCTGGTTTCTGGACTGTCTGAGTGGCTAGCCTGGGCTCCTGTTGTGTTGTTATAAGAACAGTTAGTGCCTATCTGGGACTGGGAGGATGCGGCACATGAGGTAAAACAGCTGGTTCCACTTTGGTCCTCTAAACACAGACTCACCAGCGATGGACGCGGAGAGACGTTGGAACAAGAGTGCAAATGAGAGACTCGGCGCACACGGACAGCAGAGACGCAGGGCAAGATAAGGTCAGAGAGTGAAGCAAAAAGACCAATTATGAATCAGTCTTTAGAGATGCCAATAGGGAGCTAAGCCTCCAAGACTATCCTGAATTATGCAAGTAGATGATGTGATATATGGTTTCTCAGTAATGTAAGAGAGATAATAAATCAATAATGGAGAATAATTGGATGTGCAACTTATCCGCACAGGGTTGTCTGTTCCCTCTTGAAATGTGTAGAAATGTTGTATATCCAACCATCAAATCCTTAATCGTTGTCCTGGTGGGGAAGGGGTTAACGGATGCAAGATGTGAGCCTAGGAATATCTGGTGTAACTGTGTCTCACCTCGGCTTGTGGCACTCCCTCGGGGGGATGGCAACGCAGTAGCACCTCCTGGTCCAATGCCACCTCTTTACCCTGTGGCTCCTCCTCAAAGTTCTTTCTCAGGTCTTGCAGAAGTTATCATGGTGGAAAAATAAAACAGGATATTTAGAACAGCCAGTAATGTTTGAAAGAAATCCTTGCATGTTAATGTTTCTAAATTCCACTCTTGACATGTGCACCCGTGGCCTCGTTGAGCATGTCAGACTAGTTGCCCCCTAAGCCACAGTGGGATCGGTGGCACTACGCTGCTTATTACAGGCTGCCTGGCTGGTTCAGAGATGTTTGTCTGCTGCCAGAGGGACCGGCATCGAGCAAAAGCAATTGCATTACCCCTCACTACCGCCCACCCTGCTCTCTCCGGCATCCGCCAGCCTGCAGCCTCCATCTGTATGACGGCTTGGAGCAGCCAAACGAAAACAAAGCCCTGAGGCGGCTGGACAAGAGCTCCTGCAAGCCTGGCTGACTGCATAGGGCTTCACATTACGTCTCATTGAGCACTCTTACTGTTGCACCGAGTCCTGCCATATATTTGTCTGTAAACCCCGGCTGTGAATTACATAGGTAAAAATGGCAGTGTTTGCTCCTTGTGGGGAATATAAATGCTGGTCTATTTGTGCTAGATTAGCTGGGCAGGCTTCACATAGCTGCAGGGGTAGTGCAAACATGATGTGTTCACCCCACGTTTTGACTCAGAGGAAAGTAATGTGTTACTTTTTTGAGTTTTTTCTGAGTTTTTAAAGCAGATGTTGAACCTGTCCTGACTAATCACATTGACAGAAATATTAAAGAAAGCAGACAGTTTCACAACACTGAATTTAAGTAAAGGATATACCAAAGGAGGGGAAACGGCTTTAGATCTTGTGGTCTCGGAAGGCTCCAAAGCACGAGATTATTACGGGGCATGCATGAATATCAGGGCTGTGTGTTTATAAGTTACTATTCCAGCATGTGTGTGTTCTTATCGTACATCTATCAGATTTCTTCTAAGCTCTCTAACAAGGATAGATAATGAATGTGTGTTTTCAAAACGCCTGGTGGCTCAGAGACTGCGCTGCATTTGGCTCCGTCTAGAATAATACATATTTATGTGGGAATTAATACACAGAATGCTTTAAAATACTCAAATGTAAAATGGCTCCTTCTAATAAAGCTTTTGAGGCTGCAGCAAGGGATGTGTCTGTGTTCCCCAGACAGATTTATGATTGCTGCACAGCAATAAATTTCAAATCTGTTTTTATTCTAGTTACTTTCACAGGGATTATTGCTGATATACTGTAGCTAGTGAAAAATGTGCTCATGAATACCCAAATTCAGTGTTGCACTTTTTTCTTTTAAGTGCCTTCACACTGATGCATTATATTCTACTTCGCCCTTCCATGGTGTGATATTTTCACCTCATAAGCAGCAGCACAGGAATCACTTTGGTGTAACAGATCATAATGCTCTTTGAGTTAATTGAGTTAACTGTTAAATAGAAGTAAAGTCTCCCCCTAAAAAATCCTGCAAATAGCCTCTTATAAAAAAATGGACACACAAAATGTCAGCACCTCGTTTGGCAGCTCATGCATCTGTCACTGATATCATTTTAAAGGGCACTTACAAGCGATCCTGATGTAGGCTTTTTGGCTCTTCTGGGTTCCGGTGGTGCTCCAGGCAACACACTGACACCAGTACTCATCGAGGCCGAAGATCTTCTCCACCTGCTGTCTTGTAATTTCAATTGTCACCTGCATGACAGGCAGCGCTGCAAGAAACAAGCAGAGAAATACGAGTTAAAAAGCAGAACACGGGCTCTGAATGAGGCTAATCCTTGTCAGCTTGCATCCCTGCTAGAAGAGTTAAATGACAGAGAGAAAAACAAATTAGATGAACTGAAACCTTTGGAGCATTTTGTACCTTGAACCAAACCAGCAAAGTAATTTGAAAAAAAGAAAGCCTGGCAGAATAAACAGGGAACCATAATCATATATAAACAGAGTGCTTGTTAACTGAGGAAAATGAGATGAGAGCCTCACAGTTATCCTTGGTGTAAATTTGCAGGGCGTTAAAACGGCAACAGTGGGGTAGGAACACGGAAGTGCTAAACAAACACTGCAAACAAAAATACTCAGCATAGCCCGCCGTTATCAAATCCAGAAGGAGGAGGGGAGAGTTCACAATCTACCAAGCATTTTCACAACAGGGTTGATATAAGAGACGCTGCTGTAACGCATGGTAAAAATAGCTTTATTGCTCTTCAAGAGGGATAGAAAGACAAGCCTCTGAGCAAAACAAAATTGGGAAAAAATTCATTCTGCTAAACCGTCCAGAAGATGCAGCATTGTCAGTCCATGTTTTTATGTTTGAGAAGCTGAGCTCATTTTATTTTCCTTTGCCTTTATATTTGAGTATTTTGATTCTGGAAGTATTTCTTTATATATTGAGCTGCAACCTTGATCCCCTTCACATGCACCCCTGTGTCTTCACTATGATGTCTTCCTTAAAGCTTCCTCTCCATCTCATATTTTCTGTTTTGGAAAGAAGTGCTCATGCGAACAGAGATGGTTTAAAGTCACAGAGGACACATCCTGGAGTCTGTACAGAGACGTGAACACAGTCCAGTATATTCTAATTCAACCAGGAGCTTCTCTTCAACGTCCATTTGCATAAAAGCACTTCGTGACACTCTTACTCTCCCCTGACACACTTGATCTGTCTGCACTGATCATTTCCACCTCCAGACTGAAGCTTGACAAAGTGGCACCTGCCACGAGCCTATACATCAATTATGGTGCATCAAACCAAACATGATGTTTTGCTTTGTTTTGTTTGTTTTTGGAAACAATTTCATCCCAAAACCTCATCAGCTCCGTTGCAGGCCTGTGTGAGTGCCGGCTGGCCAAGCGGTGACACGAGCTGTCGTGGGGGAGAGTGGTGTGCCTCCATCGCCAGCGGCAGCCACACACAGTGATAAGTAGCTGTGAGGGTCACTGGCAGACCGCCACGTATTAGTGTCTAAGTGCGGCAGATTTTGCTATATGTGATCACAGCAAATGTGGCTACATGTGCAGGGAATTCAGCCCCTGAGCGCCACTCGGAGCATCAACAACATCCCGTGCATGCTCATATATGTGCTTCATGTGTAGCTCATTTCAGAGGTACAAAGTAGTGATGGAAAAACTGGCTTTAATTGATTTATTTATGTTTCCAAAAAGAAAAAGGTTCGAAAATGATTAATTTAAAAAACTTTCTGGAGCAAAGGAGCCCTTGTTTATTCCTTTTGTCTCTCTAAAGTCAATTTTTGTTGGTAGGTGTGTTGTGTGATGATGTGTGTGAGTGTGCGCTGAGTGTTCTTTTTTTTTATCACAGCCTGAGAGAGCATCTAAAAGCTAAAACACATGGATAAAGTAACGAAATGGACACAACAGAGAATGAACAAATGGAGCATAAGAATTTTCTCCTTCAAATCGGCAGCGAGATTTGGCTTTCGCTTAAAAGGGTTAAAAAAAGGAAGAACATTGGATTTACAAGTGAAAAAAGATTAATAGTGTGTACATTGTTAGAGGATTTGGCTTATTCTTCTAACATTGTAAAAGTCACAGAAAATAATAAAATTATTATTCACTCATTAAGAGTTATTATTGGTCAGCTATTTAGAAATGTGTCAATCACAAGGATTAAAAACAATAAGAAAAGAATAACATTTATCCCTTATGCTATTCAGTACAAGTTAGAGTAGATAACTCCGGAAATGCACATGAAGGATGCATGACCTTTGCATTTGTGAAGCGTAAACTTTCCAATCAATTTACAGAATGCATCTAAACCTGGAAGGTAAATTTAGCTCTTGAGAAATCCTTCCAGTCTTGTATGTGAAGAGCAAGACACATTTGATCGGCACGCTTTAAGCACGTAGCAGTTTGTGCACAAACTGCACAAAATGAGGAACTACAGCTAAACACATACATCTGAAATCAGGAAGTAAGTAGTGTCCTGGGCTCAGTTTGGCTCTTCTTACTGTAAGAATTCATGCAAACCTCTCTTTCCTCTTTGAGCCAGACGGTGAACGGACTAAAGTTTCGTATGGAGATGCAAACTAGGAACAATAGCAACCTGAGGTGAAAAATCCAAAGAAGAGCAATTTGAAGCTCTGCTTGCCAGGCTAATTGCATTCCATTTCCTTATCTCTTCCTGTCTCTGTAATTACCTGCTTTCTGTGTCTGACACCTTCCAGTAACAATCCTCTGACTCACTCTGTCCAATTTTACTCCAATTAATAAGTAGGACAAAATAATCTCATTGCTTTATGAACAAAATGTGAATTTTATTGCAGTTAATAATGATTGGACAGACTAAAGATTAAGATTTGCTGTATTTGTAAAAGAGTAAATAAAATAACATTTTATGATGATTTAGAAATTATTACTGATTCATAGAAAAGTTTCTGGCACAATAATGTCTATAGACTTAGCGTGCTCAGCAGTCTCGGAGGTGTTTGGGCATAAAGAGAATGAGGGGAAATTTATACTTCATCTCCTGCACGACACTAAGCATTCCTGTAAATGATCATTAAAACATGGCAATTCCCTGAGCCTAAGGTTTGATCTGTAGCCTATTTCTAAATGCACTTGTGTCCCAAATCTCAGTGAAATAACCGTGAAAGAATTTTAAGGGTGATTATGTGATTTGACACCATATGAATCTCACACTTACAGCTGGAACCCTGGTGTGTTCGTTTTCATTGGAGCAGAATGGGGTAAATTAGCAGTTTGTGCTTAAATATTAGCATTTATATTTTTAGTAAAGTGCATATTTTCTTTGTAATGTTGAAAGAAAATCATGAAGGCCTGCAAAAAGACCAAAAACAAACAAACAAACGAACAAAAAAAAAAAAAAAACAGAATATTTTGCATTTCCTTAGCAGTTTTACTAAAAACAAGTCTGCTGGTGGTTCAAAAAATAAAAAGTACAATGAAAATCCTAATGTGTATTTTGGATTATTCTTTCAATTAAACTTAACAAAAGTCATGTTATTGAATAGGATAGCATAGAATATTATACGGAACAATGCATAAAGAACAAAAAAGAAAAAAAACAACCTGAGTGATAAATGTTGATGAAAAGAGCTACATAATACATAAAAATGCATTGTTATCACACTATCAGCATATGGAATATCAATACTGCAGACATTTTGACATTAAATGGGATAAACATGGATCGCTTTAAATAACTCCCACACATTCATGCAGAAGTAGAATAACGCTTCTCAGCTTAACAGAAAATAAGGACTTTGTATTTACAGTTTTCATTGCAGGTCAACTGCATATTGCAATTATAACACTAAAAATCAAAATGACACATTTCAATCTCTTGGTGTATTGTCATTTTCAGATAACAAATATTTTGTTACATACATATGTGGGAGGTGACAATAAACTTGCCAGCAGTGCATCGACAAGGTTAACAGCAGGGGCAATTTACAGTCATTTGGTAGTGCAGAACAAGGTTTTTATATACAGCGACATCCAGTAGGATTAAAAGTTTATCCAACTATGAACTGAATATGGAGCAAAAAATGTCAAATGTTGACTTAGAAAACAAGTGTTTGACTCATTCCTGGTTTGGAAAGAATAACTGTAACTGTATATCACCAGAATTTGGCTTCATAAACAGAGTAGTGTTCACACTATGGAAAGAAAAATGTAGAAAAAAAAGAAAAATGGGAAAAAAACTGAAGTTGTTTCCACTGTAGTTGTTCCTGTAAGTATTATTATTGGTGATAGAATCACTAATGTGAGCGACATGTTCTGACATTAAACACTAATCTAAAAAAGCCAGTTACATGACAGCATAAAGCTTTTTTCCATTTATTTCCCCTCCAAATTAAGGAATTTTTCTGTTTGAATTTAATTTATTTAGATCCTTTTTACCTTTTCTGATGTGTAATTTAACAACGCTCATGTCTCTAGCAAGTGTTGCCTGATGAAATTAGCACTAACAACACAACAAAAGAACAAAACAAAAAAATAGAAACTGAGCAGTGTTAGGAGAGATTACTAATGAGGGAAATAACCGTGTAGAACAAATGCAACTGTCAAAATCCTCCAGAAAACTACAAACAAAATTTTCTGCGAATTAGATCTGCAGAACCTGCAATTCTGGTCCATGCTTAAAGCGAACAGAAAAAAACAGTTTTTATGAAAAAAGGGTACATAAAACATCCAGTCTGTTAGCTCCAGCAAGAGATATCATGAAAACACTCTGTTCTTCCTCCAGACTTCCAGAGTTTTTTTTTAAAAAAATGAGACAACAAAAATATGAAGAATAAAAATATTGGAGCAGTTGCCATGAGGCTGAGTTCATGAATAACCTGACCTTGCTTTTCCACGACGAAGCTTGTTGAAGTCTTCAGGCAATGGAGAGCAATGCACACACAAGTATGAAGGACGCATCCATATTTAGTGTGTTGCATCTAATTTGTGGCAAAGACAACATTATTTACACATCGGGAATAAAAAAATGTGCTTCTAGCACTGCATACAACACCTGTGTCCAACTAGACTTCCAGCAGTCCTACTGCACCTAGCTATGATGTCCCCTATTGTTTGATTCTGTGCTTGTGTTGTTCTTACTCTCAGATGTAAGTGGCTTTGGAGAAAAGCGTTTGCTAAATGACTGTAATGTACCATAACATGTATTCTATTCAAATGTTGAAGAGGAGAAGTAAAAGTTAACAAACAGAAAGAGGTCACACTGTAGCAGAACAGGCCTCTTTTGCTGGATGCGAGTGTGTATTAAATGTATGTGTGAGTAAGATGAATCCCCCCACTGTGCCAACGGGGGCTCAACACACACAGGGTAAACATCACTGGACTCAATCCTGAATGAGTCGATATCGGGCTTGTCTGAGTGCAGGACTTTATTTTTCTCCCCTTCACTCTTGTTTTTGCAGACTCTGACCTCAATTCCATAGGGGTCATTTGCTTATCAAAGGCAAAGGACTGGAACTTGCAGGTCCTGAGTGTGTGTTCATTGTGAGCAAGGAAATTCAATTAGGCAGCACCCCTTTTGTGTGTGAGTGTGTGTGTGTGCGTGTAGGTAGGATTCATCAGTGTATATAGGAGGATTAGGGTTGGGTGACTCTACACCAGAGGAGCGCACCATTTCATGGGAGCGAGTTCACAATGGATGGGGGGGATACATCAGTGATGAATACTTTTTAAGAATGCACCGCCTGCGCACCCAGGCGACCGGTCAAAAGGAAACTACAAGGGTTTCATTTCAAACCCTGGAAATTCTTTGTGCAAGATGGCATCAGTGTCATCACCAATGCTCCATGTCTGAAAACCTTTTCATGGAATTTGACAATGCCCTCTTCCAGAGACAAATTTAACTTTCCAAGATGAAAGAAATCCAGAGACCAGGTCAGGGTGTCGCAAACAACTTTGGGAGCTTAACAGATTGTCAAAATGGCTCCAAAAGCACTCGTATGTACAACCCTGGATGGTATTGCCATGTGTAAATATTAAAAAGTTAACCTTAGGCCACAGAGTCAAGGGCGTGACTGACTTATCATCAAGTCTTCAAACTTCCATTACCATGTAAAGCAGCACGGTGATGAATGGCCTATGCTAGCTCAAGAGGAGAAGTGAAAATGGCAGGTGCTGTCATAAGCGTCTGTCTCCTAACAAGGATAATGTGGCCTTCTAAGTGAAGCATGGCTCTATTAAATGGCAAAAGAGACACAAGCAGAAGCAGGAGGAGCGAAAAGGAGCGGTGGGTTCACCGAGAAGACCCCAGAGGGTTCCATTCAGGGATGTCGGTGAGACTGCATCTCCAGTGAGTGGGACTGGGTTCTGGGTCAAGGCCCTGCCTCCGGTTATGACCAGATTTTCAAGAGCTTCTTTTGATTGAGCTGTCCATTTTCCACAATGAATGCACACTGCAAGGCCCCTGCTGATGCACTGTATGTCGTTACAGATTATTCATGGCTGGCAAACAGGCGAGCAGATAGTGCTCCAATCAATCCGGCTGCGTTCAGTCCAATGCCACCCCAAGGAGACCAAGGAGATTCAAATATGGAACAGGAGTGAATAGTGAAGGCTCGGAGACACCGAAATGATGCAATGTCTGCTCTGAACTTTGGTTGTTCTGAAGTGATAGATGACTGGTCTTTCCCCATTTCTCCAAAAATGAGGGCTTAATGAGGGTGAGCATGTAATTTAATGTGAGCAAAGAAGTGTTTCGTACATCGCAAATATGTAGCATCTTAAAAAATAAAGTAAGAAATTCTGTAGTGAAATGCAGAACAAAAACACAATTGCTTTTGACTAAGCCAGTTTCCATGACGGTTCGATTTGGAGAAATTAAATAGCAAAAAGGATGAATTTTTGACTAACTGCAAACATTTTTGCTCCCTTTTCAAATTATGTTTATTAATGTGCAACAGTGCCGTTTCGAAATAACTTTATACAAAAAAAGAAAATAAAAATCTTCCAAGAGCATTAGGGAATTAGAAAATTTACATCAAATCAGGATCAAATCATCATGAAAATACTCTAGTAGTCTGAGCAGAGACATTTCTGTGAATAAGGCGAATTAATGAAAACTGATTTTAACAGCCTAACCTTTTTTCACTTGTTAAAAAACTAAATCTGTCTGTACAAAGCTCTGCATCCCTGCATGGACTAAGCAACACTTGTGATAACCGGTCTGCGAGCAAGTTTTGGTGCTGTATCCACAAACACGACATGAGCTCAGACGTGATGAAAGAATGATATAAGTTGGCAGGAACCTGAGCTCATTTAGGTCAGAGAAGTAAAAGAAAAAAAAATGTTCTGTGATCTGACAAATAAAATAATTTATTTCCTCAAAGGACTCATGGACTTTGCACCCCCCAGGCTAAAAAGGAGACAACTTATTATAAGTGAGAACTTCAAAAAGCAGCATCTGTGTCTGTGTGGAGGGGAATAAAAAGCCATGACATGAGTAACTTGCACATATGTCATGATCAATAATGAATGATAATTTATTTCACAGCTACATGTTTTAAAGCAAACTTCAAGATGGTTAAAAGAAAACAGTGCCCGTCCAAATCAAGGGAATTTGACTTGATCAGGAAAGATTTAACGGAAAAGGAAAAGTTTAAAAGTATAAAATGAATCTCTTCATAAAGCTCAAACTGCATATTATTCATCATTGACAGAGAGACAATTTCAAAGTCATAGTTCTGCCAAGCAATATGATTTCTTCACAAATTAAACTGTTTCAGTGGGCTTGGATGGGCTTATGAACTCCATTAAGAACTAGACTCGTCTTGGATTACGGTCTATAATGAACTGCACTGTGTGTGTAAAACTGTGAAGTGGTGCCATAAAAATAACACAGAATGGAACAGAAACTATTAAAAACAGCATGCACTGAAAGGACCTGCAGTTCACTTCAGACATATGTATATATATATATATATATATATATAATGGAAAAAAATAATAGTTTTATAAAAGTAAAGTGAATAAAGTGAAAAACTAACTTTAAAGTAGAAATTAAAAGTAAACAAGGTAAAGTAAAAGTTTATTTATCTTCTCAAACATACAAAATCGGTTCTGTCTTTACATGCATCTTTTACTTTGCCATGGTTATCAAGTCAACTCATCCACTAGCCAAGTTCAGAGTTCACGCCCATGTTCTGATGTCTGTTTCGGACGCCGGTTGGTGACATTAGAGCACTACTATGAACCGCCCAACACACCAGGAACACACCAGGAACACACCCACACCGAAAGCTCCCGCCATCTCTACAGTGGTTTTCTCATCTTCCTCGTTTTTGCCTCTTCCACTTCTTCTCTGGTTTGCTCTGTTCGCTGGTCACATGCCGGTTTTGCAGCACAAGTCCTATAGTTTTCGGTCGTATTGGCGCATTAAGATCTGCACAGATCTGCGATGCCCCATCAACTACACTACAACTTGCACAAGAACAGGACACGAACGAAGGTATCCGTCTGCGTAGCTTTTTTAAACAGTGTTTATGCAACTTTCTAAACATAAACCTGTTGCTGAAACTTTAAAAAATGTTTCTTTAAAATGGTTTTGAGGCCTAATGCATGAGAAGATTTCCCTGCTAAGAAACAGATCACCACGGACCCAAAACATCCACCACACCAGAAAACACACACACCGACACACACATGAAAACCTCAACACAAATAAAACATAATATTGAAGTGTCACAAAGACTACAATAAAATGCATTATAACAGAAATAACATCTGCATTTTACAA
The DNA here is from genome assembly GCA_037177515.1 of Pseudomugil tenellus. Classification (NCBI taxonomy): domain Eukaryota; kingdom Metazoa; phylum Chordata; class Actinopteri; order Atheriniformes; family Pseudomugilidae; genus Pseudomugil; species Pseudomugil tenellus. Next base: position 23,896,622 of record JBAMHX010000008.1, on the reverse strand, counting down.
CAACAATAATTTTATAAATAAATATGAAGCAGGAAACTGCTTTTTCAGGTAAGGGAGCAATTACTTCTTAAACAGGATTTCACAGCACAAAACACATTAAATGCTGCAGAGGAGACGGCAGCTGCATGTGAGAAGATGAGAAAAGCTTATGTGCTCAATAGCAAAGATCACAAATGACGTAAACACTTTGAATGCCTCGGAAGAGTGAGATTTTCATTCGCCTTGTTTGTCACAACAGGCACCAGAATCTCACAACCAGACCAGGATGAGATTGTTTTTTTACCTGCACAGGTGTTCACACGCTTTGGATGTGATAATGAGTTGATTTACAAAACATCAAAATAGATTTTCTTTTACAAAGCAGAAAACATCCTACGATCAATAAATTGGGGTCTCTGCTTATGTGGCTCATAATTATTTGTGGTTGTGAGCGTCCGCACAAGAGTCACAACTGATTATATCAAACGCGTATTAATTCAATGGATTTTCTATTTACACCGTCCCTCCATAATTAGTTTGCCTAACCTTTCTGTAATGGCACACACGGAGGCAGTGCTGTGATTTACCACGGTGCCCTTACCAAAATGCCCTTGTTGTAATTACTCCCCATCCAATACCATGACCCCTGTGATTGGCATGAGCAGAATGTTCTAGATGCCACAATCTCCAAGCTGGGAATGACTGGGACCTGTTCCTTTATCTCCCACACACACCTTGTCCTGCTGCGAATGAGAACACGTCAGAGGTGAAGGCCTTCAGCACTTTGCTTTTCTTCCATTACCTTTTGTAGAGTGGGAGGATCTGATAGAACGTTACTCACACGAAAGCCGTGATAATTTGCCGGGTCTTACGTGTTTCTCTCCCCCTTGTCTGACATGGCCTTGGGCGTCGAGGTAAATAAGGGAGGAAGAGGAAGGTAAGCCAGGCAGGCTCCCGTCTGCTTGCAGTGCCAAACAAATTGCATTAAGACTTTTCCCCCTCCCTCCCCACGATTGCATGGTCCCTGCTGGGTCTTTGGCCCGCAGTGTTGTCTGGGTTGGAGGTTGTGGTAATCCATTGAAGGTGTGTAGGCGAATGTAAATATTGAGCACAACAAACAACATTCAGTAAACAGCCTGAGGATACACAGAGGCTACGAAGGTCTTCTACCAAACTCCAATTTTATATTTATATATAT
>JBAMHX010000008.1:23868497-23882378 GCA_037177515.1 Pseudomugil tenellus | reverse complement strand
TATATATATTGTAATTGACATTAGCTTAGACTGGTGTAGTTTCTGTGCTTTTTGGTCTTAAAATGCATTAAATGCATCTGATTTGAAAGGGATTGATTTATTCTACATATATTACAAAATATTTATTTCTACAAATATTCACCTTTTTTGACCATCATGCTTTCACAGATACTTGACAATCCAGAAGCTATTTTTGTTTACTTTTCTTTGAAAATGGTTTGCAAATAGCTTCGAAATGGTGCTCTTGGTACTTTGTGTGCTCTGTTATGTGCGAAACTTGTTCCCCGTGTTTAATTTGAAAACAGCAACCTTACAGAAGATGGAGCTGTGAAAATAAATTGATCTGAAGTGCAGCACCAAAACAACCTCTTTAAACTGTTTGTTAAAGTTCATTTTCAAAGTTTTTCATAGTATTGAAACAAAATAAAAAATATTTTTGATTTTAACAGCTGTAAGATTTTTTCTTGTTGACGATAAATTCCATAAAAATGGAGGATTTTTATATTCTGCTTGTTCCTTACATTCCCTATGACAGGTCTAGTAAAACAAACATTTGCTTTAAACTAATACTTAAAACTTACTTAAAACTAATTTATTCAATTATTTTTGTTAGTATAATTAGTATAATTAGTTTTATTATTAACAGACTGCCAAATTATATCACACAGAAATGAGAAAATGTGGCGCACATGAAGCCTCTTCTTCTTCATGCAACTTATCTAACTGTAATATAATATTAACAGTATTTTTTCACATAATAGGAGACATAATCTTTAATAGGTTGACATTGATTCTGCATCTTTACATCCTTTTGCTCTGTCTGGAGAAGTCTGTTGGTAATAACGAATGAGCAGAGACCACTGCTTGGAAGAATAAGAAAAAAAAAAAAAAGTTATTTTGAGAAAAGTTACTTTTAACTTTTTCACCAAGTATAAATGGTCAATTAAAGTTTTTTCCAACTTAGTTATGTCTCCATCCGCCAGTCCTCCACCCTCAAGACATGTGTGATGTACTGGTGTGACAGAAGTCCTGGTTGCTTGGCAACAGGTACGAGTTTAGGGCCCAGTGTGACTGTGCCGACCAGGGTGAGAGGACAGCCTGACAAGCCTGCGATGCGCACACACTCACACAGCTTTGCTGAGGTTGGATGTGTGCCCTTCACATGTTTCTTGCAGGAATGGGGGATTAGACGGAGCTGTCAGTAAACTCCTCAGGGCAGTGGTGACATTAAACAGCACAAGTGTTTGAGAGATCGATGTGGGCAGAGCAATACCCCTGGACAACCACATGTCCTTCATAACCAGTCAGGTCTACATAGGAAACATTCACAATCAAAAGCACTGAAACCACAAAGTCAAGTCAAAAAAATGTCAAAAAACCTTGGAACTTCACAGGCTTCTGAAAGATGGAGGCCTTCACTGCTGCCGGGGTCAATGGCAGCCATCACAGCAGATTTGTTTAACACACAATTAAATGCTGACTGTATTTTCTCATAAGCACACATGGCAAATGGTCCATCATAATTACACGCTGGCTGAGATATTGCATTTGTAATGTTATGTTCCCATAAATTCTGCACTTTATGGGGCACATCATGTTCTTTAGCTATTGACAAAACATGATTCATATTCTCCATTTCAAAGTGAAGGAGCAGCTTGTACAATGTCACCCGTCTGAGTGCAGCATAAAGTCCAGTCTTTCACGTTGAAAAGAAATTAACAAGCAAGTCACTGTTATGACTTATAAGGGTTGCCTAAGACATGTTCAGGACAATAGAACTTTTTCCATCTGAAGGGGTGAAAAGCTGATTGCCATGGCGAAGTGCAGGTCCCGGAGATGCACGACAAAAAAAAAACATTCCACATTGTTAGACTAATTCTCGAGTGTGACATTGACTGAGCAGCACACTTGAAATATGTCAAAAATAATTGAGAAAAACAGCTAAAAGCAAAAGTGTGACAAGTCTCACTAATAAAAATGCAGCATGAAAAGGCCTGACAGCTATTATATCATCACAATTATTTTAGCTGACTGCAATGACTTTCCAGAATCGTCTGAATAGCTGACATTATAACCATCTTGGATTGAACTATTAGAAATGTTTTTTTCCCTCATAATTTATTTTGTTTTCTATAAGATTCCAGGTGTTTCTTAAATCAAAACAAATATAATTAATTTGCCAGTTGTGTGTATTTTTTAATTCAATAAATTACATTTTTTGAACGATGGAGGTGGTCTGTCGTGTTTCTTTCAGCACGAAGGACTGCAGTACGGTGTCGTTATTTACTGTGAGCCACCCAAACGGCAAATACTACATTTTCCTTCATTTTGTGGTTGTTAAAAGGACAAACGCTTTGCCATACGAGATGTTTCTGATTGATTCTGCTGCTGACTTTGGTAGCAGAATGGTTTTGGCAGTAACAGTTTTACACCCTGCTATCGTGCACAAAAATATGCGTGCGCGTTACTTGCAAAGTCACAGTGCAATCCTGAACATAAGGCTCCCTTTAAAGCCCCTGTGTAATTCAAGGCCTGTACATATTCATTACTATGTTCTCATTGTTTCTATTATTTTCACCCAACTTAGGTTAAACAGCAACACCTGCTTATTTTGATGTGCTTAACATCGAACATTTGACTGAATGCATTTCAGTAACAATCCGTTGTTGTCAATCTGATGGTTGCAGAGCTAAGCAAAGCATTGCTGTGTGGCTGCCAGGCAAAAGAAAAAGTCCAATAATTCTGTTGGATTTGCAGAAAAAAAGCTGGTCATCAACAGAATTCAAAGTATTATTGAATACTAACAGAAAGTTGCAGTTTGTGACTTATGCAGATTTATCCCCCCATTAGATAGATGAGAGGTAGAGAAAGAAAATTTTGTAAATCTATCAGTCATAGTCGCTTTTCTCAGTTCATCTTTTCTAGAGTTTCTAATTTCACAAAGTCACATGGGTAATTGAGAAATGTTATACAGCACATAGTTGTGTGGAAAAGAGCTCTCACCCTCTGAATTCATAGTTTCGATATGAAAAACAATCTGTCCTTATCAAGCCTTAAAATGAGACAAATGCAACCTTAGAAAGACAACTCACATGTTACACAATGCTAATATTTACTGAACAAAAGCTAAGCTAAAATGGAAACCTTTATTTTCATGACTATCCATTATAAAAAAAATCAACAGGGAGAGTAAAACTTTTCCTCACAGCTTCAAGGACTATGAATTTTAAAACTGCATTTTAAGCTCAGCTGGCTTGTTTGGATTTCTAGAGGCCACTTTATAATCTCTAGTGTCCTTGTATTAATTTCAATTTCACTTGCAATTCAGATGGCGTTATTTTAATGAATTGTCTCCTGGCAGCAGAGCACTTTCCTTTTGTCATTTTGGTCCTGCACATCATCATGAAACTGCAGTGCGACCTATTCACGGGCCAGAAAAAAACTGACTTCTAAACCAGGTTTTATACCAAAGTTAAGTTTTTCTCCATAACCTCATATCTGTTTGTCATGATCACAGAGAAATAAGATGATCTTGGTTTTTGTTCTACTGCTTGTAAAGTCACATCACGACTGTACAAAGTGGGTGAAGGTGTTAATAAAAACACTGGAAAAGATGAAAAAACTCGGAATACTTATTCACAAATGCGCTTGTGTTTGCTTGCAGCACTACTACTTGTCATTCTTTCATACACTTGTGATAACAGCATCCTGAATTGTGCCTCAGCCATGAAGTAAAACAAAGCAAAGAGCAGAAGACTGCTAGTGACAGGCAGGTTGTAAGCCATGACATGAGGAGGTTGAAACACAATGTGAGGTGTATTCTATTCTTCTTTCACCTACAGTCAAATGTTCTGACACACACGCACACATACACGTACACACAGCAGTGGAATAAATTAAACTATGCAGAACAAAGTCGCATGTTAAAGTTTAAAATTATCCAATTTGTGTGTGTATGAATACATGTGTGTATAAATATCAGTTCTAACTTATTATTATCTTAAACATGTTTGCTTTGCATATCTGCAAATCTGTGTGCGCATTTTTAGTGTGCGCGTTCCCTGCTGTCCCAGAAAAACCTGTCATTTATATATTTCTCATTCCCAATCAGTCAGGCTGTGAATGGGTGGATTGATTTTGCAGATCGCATCTGAATCACAGCACATCAGTGTCATACATGTTTATGACACTGACGTGTGGAGGAGGGCGATTGCAGCACGAAAGAGAGAAAAACAAACAGGTCTCCAAGGTGACTGAGAAGATTTCTGAGGCTGAAACCAATGTGCTTATTATGAGGACTGGCAGGCTAAATAGGCTGGAGGATGAGCCAAGAGTCTGATGGAGCACAGCAATCACTAGCAAATCACAAACCTTAGCTTCACCACATAAACAATTTAAATAATACATCTGTGAAGGTACACATTTATATCAGGCAATGTCCCCAAATCAGGTGAAAATACCACTAAAAGCAGCAGGTAAATGCCCTGATGAGGTCTCTTCAAGTCAAATCTGAACAAGAATCAATTATCTAGCTGAAAAAAGAAAAACAAGTTTGTTTATTGTACCTGTTGCTGGATCAACAGTCCGCTCAATCAAGTGGTCGTCTTGGTGAACCCACTCGCCGTTGCACTTGAAGTAAATCTGTGTGGCAGGGGTGGAGCGGCAGGCCAGAGTCACTGGCTTGTTCTTTACAATGTACTCGTCCTCCGGCTCCACCAGGAAGTGGGGTAAGAGATCAGAGAACGCAGCTGGAAGTGCTGCTGTGTCAGCATGCTCTGAACCTTGGAAAACAGAGACAAAAGGAGAAGAAATTTCAGAAATGGAACATGGATAAGAAAAAACACATTTTTTTCGCTGTTTTGATTAAAGAAGGAATATGGCAAATTTCTAATGCAGAGATTTAGCATCCACTGTGAAATTCAGTTTATGCATGGAGAACAGGCGGCAGCAGACAGACTGAGAGGCAGACAGAGCTGCAGAATAGAGCTTGGGCTTGTATGCTCTTGGATGGGTCAGAGGGGGAGCGGAGTCCTTTACTGTCTTTACTCTCGCTCTTAATCACAGCCCTTTTAATATCGTCGCTGATGGACCTGCAGCCATAAATCCTGCTCCAGCGACTCGACCACTTCACACTGTGTTTTACTGCTCTTCAACTGGGACTCTAACTCTACCCACATTAAGCACGACAGAGCGAGAGACACCGAGGTCAAAGATGACTGACAGCTAAACGGCCTGTTGAATCAAAATCACTCCTCGTGTACTTCTGTTTTGTTACTCTTCCAGAATCCATCATGAAAAACAGAACATGTGTACGGGGGAGGGGCGGGCAACCATACGGCGATGGTGCACAGATTCTGGAGCTGTCTTTGCTTGGACATCCTTACATTTTACAACAGACTTCTGCACTTCCTGAGAAATGTTCAAAACAAACGCTGGATGACATGAAAGAGCCTACGGCACACACATCCTTCCTCTATGAACACAGCTTCTCTCTCTCACTCTCTAAACGTATTAACCTAGTACGAGAGCTAGCGGGAGGACACGGAACAGAGCAGAAAGAGGGAAATAACCTCTTTACACCAGCAATACTCAGGAGACATCAGTAAATCCCAAAATAAAACCCCTTAAAAGGACTGTAATATTAATTTACTGCTTTGAATCCAATATGGCTGACAGGCCAGACATTTACAACCTTCTCCATCACTCCCCATGCAGGAGGAGAGGACGGGAGTCCACGTCTCTTATAATGAAATGGCAACACTCATGCTGACCTTTCTTTTCTCTCATCCCTTCCTCTCCCAGTCAGCCTTTGTTCATCCTTAGAGCTTCCTGAAGCCCAGGCCAGGGGTAATATTAAGTTGTGTCATAAATACCAATCTTTTGATGAAGACATTTTCTGTCAGCTCCTCCCCCACTACGTATTATATTAATGTCTTTCATTCTTTCACCCGTGTGCTGAATGTTGCTAATTCATCAGCATGAGAGAGAGTGAGGCACACCAGCGCTGCTGTCGCTGAACCCCATTAACGTTCCGTGTACGTTTAACTCTTAATGAAAACTAAATGTTCTGTGTCCAATGAACGGCATACATCACTTGCTGACACTTTACCATTTTCACCATTTTTCCGAGCACAGTTCGTTTCATTATCGCACACATTTGCAGAGAAAAATATGGCAGCGATCTCTTTAGGAAAACACAACTGCCTGACATTATTTACTGCTTATGCAATTGTGTGTTTGTTGTCTCATGGCATCGAGGGAAAGGCCACAGTTCATCAGGAATAGCGACTATAATTGTGCTAAAGCAGAGCCAAAACTTTGCTAATAAACAGTGAGGGGACCAGTAGGTCAGGTTGTTTGAAAACGTGGTGGTCCTAATGATGGCGGCGTCTTCTAATGGGCTGGCTTCCAGCTTTGTGACCACGGCCATTAGCGGGCTGGGTCGGCCCCTTGTACTCACTTGCAGAATGAAGAAGACAGCTCAGTAAAACTGTGGGTGAGATCCACCTCACACCTGCTGGGTTAATCATCTCATAAAGGACAGATGATGTTCAAACTGAGGGCGAAACCAAAACCACCTGAGAAGGGCGGCGAGTTGTAAGAATGGCTTGATGCAGTTAACTCGCTGCTGCTTCTCATTTGCAGGGATCACATTCAATATGAACTCCCAACTTTTGATGATGTTCCCAATTTGTGTTTGTGTGGGTGCGTGTTTGCATCCAAAGAGGCGGAGGTAAATCTTCCATTTTAGTACATGTTCCTTAGGTTAATGAGGTTAAACGCGTCATTTCTCTGAAAGCAAATTTGCATTTTATGGGGGGCATTCTTGTCACGCACTGCTTTATGTCAAAGCCATTATGGAGGACTGATAGGTACTAAATTGGCTTAGATTATTGTCACAATGCCGCATACTTCAAAGTTAGTGCGCACACACACATACACTTACAAATACACTCAGGGAGTATCAGCAACTTAACAGACTTTCTGTGGGTCAATGCACAAATCAAACAGACACACAGCTGCACTATGGACACTACATTAGATTCCTCTGAGTGGAATCAGCTGATGTCACGATTAATTGTAAACTGCATCTGAGGTCATTGCCAGATTATTGTGTACATGCACATAAACAAACAACAAGAGACGCCAAATGTCTCCCTGGTTGATCGTACAGCCAGTGAAGATGATTTAATTGATACAATATGCCAGATGCACTGTCAGGGCAGACAAAGGCCTCCTGCATGGCTGCAAACTCTTACATAAAAACAATCTTAGAGAATTATTCTTATTCTCAGAAACACGCAGGGTTTTGACCTCATATTTGCCTGCAGCTGCTATTCTTTGCAGAGACACAGAACAAGGGTGCAGCAGCTGTCAGTGTGTTGAGCCATGATGTCCAGGACAGATTTCCTGCTGCACACAGACCCCGTGTCTCATCTGTCCAGCTGACCACGTCAGCTCTCATGTCTGGGGCTGATCACGTCTACAACAGGAGGAGGTGATGAAGTGGTGATGACGCAGGCAAAAACCCTTGCTTAAATATAGAAAACACCTAAAAAAATAAAAGTTAAATTGCTATAACTGCAGTAATTTAACATGCACATGTTTTCAGAAAAGCTGCCTTTTCCCAGTCTTCAAATTTTGATATTGATTTGTACTTTAATATCACTTACTGTTTCACTTTTTCATACACAGGCAACTATCAAGTCTTATTTTTAGACAAATGTCCAACAGTGGGCTTATATATCCTCTGTATATCCATAATGTTGTGTTAACAAAGAATTTGTAAAATAAGAATTTATTTATTTTTTCAGTTACATGCATAAAGGACAGAACAGCAGAGTCCTTGAGTGGCATCTGTCGTTCGGGAGGAAAAGTGGCAATCTACTTGGTAAAGGGTTGGTGGTTTGAACCCCGTTTGACCCTTGCCCATCTTTTCGAGACAGACCCCACAGTGTCTACTGCTCATAACACTGTATGTGTTTGACAAAGTGTAAGACTTAATATGCCAATTTTATATAGAATAAGAAGTGCTACATAACTATCTGTTTAAAAAAACACATGTAAAAAAACTAAAACTCCACGTGAATCACATGAGACCCAAAAGTTAAACAGAAAAAAATGTTAGGCATGTAATTTACATGTATATCACACATGTAAAACATCAGTGATTCTTATTTGAGTCAATCGCATTGTTATTGACATGTGGTTTATATGTGAATTAAATATGATTGGCAAGCAAAAAAGTGAAACACATTACATATACACATACACATGCGTTCCACATGTGTGCATACGCATTAAACACGATGCAAAAAACAAAATAACCATATGTGATTCACATGTGAAGACATTTCAGAAGCACATGTGATTTGCATGTGTTCCACATGTGTAAAATGCATGTGTTGTACATGTGGTTCATGTGTGACCCACACATATTGTTCAGCCATAAGAGCTTTGAGGAGTGGCTAAATGTGACTCAGTGTAAAGCACTGAGTGGTCAAAAAGATGAGAAAAGAGCTTTATAAATCCAGTCCATTTACCTCAATTCAAGGGTGTCAGCAGGATGGCAAGCAAAAGCTGGAGAGGAAATAACCCTCTTTTGTGTTTCTCCCTCATGACATCAACACATCATGTGTCATTTCGAGCCAGTTACATCTTTCCTTTTTTTAACATCATGTCTCTGAAGAAAAGCATCATTGAGCAATCTATGGGCATAATTTACGTCCCAGTGATGAACAGCAGCTATAACAAGAGTTTTATGATACCATTAGTGCATTACGATGTTCTCTGAAATTAATTTAATTAAAGTTACCATCCAGAGTCTTATACAAGTTCAAGTTTAGTAACCATTAACAACAAAGCCAAGATCTGACCTCTTTGCCACTTTGATGGTTTAAAGGTTTTCTTCACAGTGTTTGATTTGTTCAAATGGTTTTCTCTGTGGGTCTTCACTAAGTAATTATTCTAATTTAGATATTTTTTCACAGTGGTTCTTGGAAATAGCATCAATAAAACTATGAACATTTTTAGGGAGCTATAAAACACACAAAATGAAGCAAGATAGGATGTGAAAGAGGGAAAAAATATGCTCTTTCCACCTTCATATATAACGTGAAGAACGCCTAACTGATTGATGTTTGTTCTCAGATGACAAATATTTAGCCCTTCATGTGTCTCTGGTTCAGGGTAAATTTTTCAGTGAGACAACCATGCTTCAGCAAGCACTCTTTCAGCCAAAACTCATTCAGATACACAGATGCTTTCACATACAGAACACAAGCACAAACTCAAAGACGAAAGTAACATTTAAGAACCTAAGAAATCATGCACACGTATGCAAAAAAAAGAAATAAATAACAATAATAAAAACACAGCAAGACGGCAAACATGAAAAAAAACTGCTCACAAACAGCTTTTTCCTTCTCTTAATCAATGAGAGATGCAGTCTTATGCATGAAAAAAGCCAGTTTTGACAGAAATAGTACGAAAATAACCCCCAACAACAACCACTTCCAAAACCTATGCAATACTGCTGGTCATTAAGGTTGGACTGGAAAACAATCAATTACTGTCAGCGACTGTACGTGCACCTGAGTGAAAACAGCTTTGTGCATTAAATAAACATGTGGGGAGAGCTGGCACCCATAGAAACCTAAACTTCATCACATCACGTTTGCATCGCTGATGGGATGCAGAAAAAAAGAGAAAAACAAAGAAAAAGCAGAATGAAGGAGAGAACAAGAAGATGGACCTGAGAGTATGTGGGTGAATATGCATATTAGTGTCCTCCATGCCACATGTGATGGTAATACAATCTACTTCCACTTAATTGAACAGAAAACTGTCTGTTAAGCATATACACTGATGCATTGCTCTACACCTGTTTGCATATATCTATCCAGGATACTAATGACATGCTGCTACTTCCAGTGCTTCTGATGAGAATATTTCAATGACAGATGCACTTCTGAAGCTTGGGTCACATCTTCAGCTTTGAGAGGAGATGATTTATGTCAGCAGCTTTTGAAGGCAATTTTCACACAGGCAGCTCTTTGGGTGACTAAATGCTGCTTTTTTTAATCTCACTAAACAGTTTGCCAAAGGAAGAAAAAGTTAGAGTTGTGTAAATATGGTTTAGAGCAACACAATTAATGAGCTTTACACCTTTGAACAGGAGCTTACACATCTGCTTATTCCAGTTTGTTGAATCCTATTTATTAATATTTCTTGTCATCTATTTGAAGATACGCCTCAGCGGGGGAATCTAGGCAGGGATGCGACTTTGTGCTGTTTACCACCGGCACCAGCATGACACTCCCCACTACCTTCGTTTCAGCTTACTTTGTAGGTAACGCTGTCTTGAAAGGCACATTTGCCTTGAAACCTATGAGACCATTTTAAGATCCTGTCAGTGTAAAATAGCTGACATTTTGAGAGCTGAGTGAAAATGAGACCGGCGGCATATGTGTGAATATGTCTGTCTGTGTAAATGTGCATGTTTGTGCAATGTGTGTGAGTAAATGTCTGACAGTGATGCTTCGTGAGATGAACAGCCGAGAGCTGGAGTTAGTGTAAGTAACAGCAAGTGTGAGGCAAATCATTATTGCATTTTAAATATTTGCAGGGTCAAACTTGGGATCTGACGCCACATAGAGGCCTATTCTTAGAATATCATTATTGTGAGAAATAATCACATTCATAACTCAAGTGCCAGCTGATGCTTTGTCTCTTTTTCTTCCCAGACAGTCCAGCTTTTTGGGTAAATCAACCCTTTTATCTATTTAGTCTTACACAGTAGTTTAATCACTGGTTGCTAAATTTGCCTCTGCTATGTGTTCAGTTACACTATTTTAATCATGTTACATCTATCTTATTACACATTTTAATGACTAATTTTAGAGCATTGCAAGTTGACAATGAGAGTGCTCAGCTGCTTTTTGTAAAATAGGTCTAATCATGACCATCAAGCGTTTCATTAAGAGACTAAAAGTTGAGTTCCAACTGAATATACATGATTCAAATGCAGAGGAAAGCAACGATCAAGTCACATTATGAGTTACAAATGAGCTTCTCTTTGGCTGCTGTGTCTAGAAATTATTTATAATCCTCAATACAGAAAATTATCATTCAAAAATATCCATAACATCCCAACTATTGTCCTGCAACCTAATGTACACTCAGATTAATCAACCACAAGACAAAGATGTCTCAAATATCCAAGTACTTCAGAAGGAAAAAAGTTTTTGAATGTTTTATGAAAAAACAAAAATGAAAAAAAATACTGTTCAGCCTCTGCAGGCTCATTTTATGAAAGACTGTGGCAAAGGTCTCCATGCAAATGCACTAGAATCTACAGAGCATCACCTGTTTGGTAGTTCAGTGCATGATGCTGCACAAAAGAGCTCCGAGATTTAAACACATTTAAATTAATAACCACAAGCGATCCTCAAAGGAGCTGAATACATGCTGAGCTGTCAGGAGGGGTAGACATGCGCTCAGGCTAAGGCTCAGGCTTAGTCTCAGACTCAGGTTTTTTTTATTTCCAAGGCATGCACACGCTCCTGGATTTGTCGTACCCTTATGCTAAGCCGGAATCGAGGTTATCTTGGCGCAAGTTGATTATAGAGCTCATAGTAGGTAGGGCAAGAAAAAGCAATGCAGAGCGAAAAGCAAAAGAGGCATTCTAAAATCTTTGAAATAGAAGTTAGGAAATAATTGGAGAAAGGGAGGGAAAAAAAGACAAGACACAATTTAGATTACCAAATTAATCCTTTAATTACTGGATATGCCTACAGCTAAAATGAGGTTTCACTGACTGCATTTTACAAATTGGGAACAATTTCAACTGTGGAAAGTGAAACACACTGCTGTAATGATCAACACTCATAAACCTACAAATAATGGAATGGAAGAATTACTGTTAATCTATACTGCTTGCAATATTGGCAAAATTGAGGTTTTGCCAAATTGGCAAAACCTCCAATTACTTGCACAGGAATAAAGCTGTCTCTACATCATGTTTCTTACATTGTAAAAACAGCTATTCGTAGGCTTACTGTTAGATGAAACATTCTCCTACAGTCATCTTTGCACGTCTGTGCAGAACATGCAACAGCTTTGGCTCTGTCCTATGCAAACAAACAAACAAACAAAAAAAAAACAAGTAATGACTTAAATGTAAAGCCACTCTTTGCACAGAAGGCTTTTAACACAAACCATAGCTGCAGGGCCCTGTGGCACTTATCTACCATCTCAACCTGCCTGTTTCTTATTCTTCCTTCTCCTCATGTCATGCTGCCCCATCCTCCCAGCAAAGATCTGGGTGGAAACAAATGACTTGAACAATCTAATTAGTGTGACAGAGCTTGAAGGCTCTTCTGCATTAGACAGAATTAGAACATAACAGAAAGATATGATGCATAACGATGCTGCAATAAAACATCACCTGTTCAACTCTAATAGCTGTAGCAGAACACCACAACCAAGTTTCCAATTTAGCAAGCCAGCAGGTCTAAGAGTGGTGGCACACTATGCCACTGGACTTACAATCCCCCAATAAAGGAGAGCGAACACAAGAACAGATGTCTCACTTCAGACTCTAAGGACAAAACATCCAGCGTTGTATTAATAAGACAAAATGGAATGAAATGTAATGTGTTATTTATTGGGATGGCAGTGAAATACAGGCTAATGAGAAGAGTAGATACACTGCAACCTTTACAGTGAGACATATCCATTAGGAAAAAGTCTTCCAGGCAGGACCGGAGGATGTTCAACTGTCTCCTGCTTTTAAGTTAACATACAAAAAGCTTTGTCATCCTTTTGCTTGACCTGGGTTGTAGATTAAGTATTCCTTTTATATGTGTGTAGTTAGTGGAAAAAGGCTGAATTAGAGCTTTGCTGTATAAAACTGTTTCTCTTTCTCATTGTCAAACGTTAATGGTGCAATGGTCCCTTTTAAGACATATGCCTGGATAATACTCACAATAGTTATATGTTGGCTATTTTGCAAAGAATCCTCCTTGAAAAATCTAATATTTTTTATTGAAGATGAAGCCGTCTTAGTGTCATAATCCAAAGAGGATGAGGAAAAGAAATGAACCCAAAACAGCAAGAGAGGAAATAAAGTTAAGAAATAACACCTATTCTATTCTACAGTCATTTAGCAACTTACTTCTGAGACGTTGGGTTCATTGTCTTGCCTTCAGCATGTCGTTATGGAGAGCCTGGAATCAAACCAACAACTTCCAGGTTGGCAGACGACTGCTGTTTCCTCTAAGCTACATCGTGGGATATTTAATAATGAAACTCAGGGAAGTTACAACTAATAATCCATAGATATAAAATAAAACAGTGTAATGATTTGGGTTCAGGTGGGGTTTAGTTTTAATTATTTGGTCTATTCAGATTTTGAGTTTTCTTGTTTGCTTTTTTTTGTAGAGATTTTTTCTGCCATGTATTTGTTATATTTGTTTTCCTTTCTGTTTGCGGCTTATGGTCATTAAAGTCCTGCTTCTGATTTAAAAGTTGTCCAAGAAATGCTTTGGCATTTAAAATCAACAACATGCACTCTAGACATGATACCATCTGACTTTCTAAAAGCAGTTTTTACCTCATAGAAAGTGATCTCCTGCTTATTGTCAACAGCTCACTGTCAACGGGCATTTTTCCCAGGTCACTGAAGATAGCTGCCATTAAGCCTCTCCTAAAGAAAAGGACTCTAGACGCATCTATAATAAACAACTACCTCTCTTTTATATCCAAGATAATTGAGAAAGTTGTATTTAACCAGCTTAATGACTTCTTAAAGGAGAACTTCGCTTTTTTTTAACCTGGGGTCTGTTGTCATCTTTCCTTCCATACATGTGAGTGATGTAG
>JBAMHX010000008.1:23832418-23859617 GCA_037177515.1 Pseudomugil tenellus | reverse complement strand
ACATACATACATACATACATACATACATACATACATACATACATACATACATACATACATACATACATACATACATATATATGTATATATATATATATATATATATATATATATATATAAAATATCTAATTTTATGAAATAGAATTTTTTTAATTGTAAAAGTTTTCCTTACAAATAATTTACTATCAGATTTGCTACATTGTCTTTTGTAATGTTAATGTTTTCTTGCTGTTCTCAGTCATGGCTAAATATGAGCAAACACTACTGATTCAAAGAAAAGCCGGAGTATAAAATAAAGACATTTCAAACAGAGTTATGTTTAACAGGTTGCACTGTCATGTTATTTTCACAAGTTCTAAGATGCTCTGCACAAAAGACAGCATTGTCAAAGCATCTCGGTAGATAAAAGCTGACTGTTTCCATCGTTTTTCAGATTTACAGTTACAAACTATTTTCCACTCTCCAAATTTTAGGATAAAAATAATATTGGTATCACTGTGTGAATTTGATTCTGTAGTTAAAGTACCTATTGTAACTTATGCACTGATTATTATCTTATCTACTCTGCATAAATTAAATTTCCAGGCTTTATTTATTCAACGAAGGAAGTGGTGACATATGCATAGACCAGAATTAGTGTTGCATTATAATTATAGTTAATTTAGTAATTAGGAGACAGGATATAAGTAACCTACTGTTGGAAAATAGGCACCTTGAAGGATGTGAGAATCACTTTAAAATCACTTTCATTAAAATTGTAATTATACTGACTCATTATTTTAATTTCTCTTTTAACTTCCGCTTACTAATGCATGTCTAAGATGACATATGTTGAAAAAATGACTCGCACTAAGGTTGAGCCTTCATTAATTCCTGCAGAAATTTGACAAAGCAGGGGTTGTGAATGTTTTGTCACTGTGTAAAACAGACCTTTTGTTCTTTGTTGTGAAAGATCAGAGTTGTGATGTCCAGTGGCAATCCAACAACACCCCCGCCCCCTCTCACTCTTCGCACACCCCACCACAGATAAGACAGATTGCATATTTCCCCATCACTTGGGCAGAAACTGGTGCCCATGACACCTGCAAGGCGAGCCAAGTTTAGTGCTCTCCTTGTCACCTAACGTATGAGTCCAGTGATGTGCTGTGACTGGGCTGAGTTGATCCTACCCAACATGCATTAGAGCCAGCTGTTATGCCTCATCTGTCAGAGTGTGAGCTCTGATAACTGCTAACAGATATTAAACACAGGCTGCTCCATACATAAAGCCGCAGCTACCTTCACCCTGCATCCTGCCGCTCACAGGACCTCAGACTAAATAATTGTAGAAGTGTTTAATTGAGTCCGCGCATGTGACCGATGGGAGAGAAAATTTTACTCCGCACGTATTGTAATTGCGTTTTTGATTGCATCAGCCTGCAAAGATTCAGCGAGGCTTAATAATGGTTTCTGCAACTGCAGTCCAAAGAGTTAACAATGCAATAAAAACTACACTACAGACTCACTACAGACTGCACACTGTTTTGTTTAATACTGATAATTAATGTTAAACAATTTAGTGATGATTACAGGAAGAGCTCTGAAATAAACAAAGGTCATTTCTGAACCTGTGTGGAGATAATCCAAACTCATCAACTAATCAGCTGAAAGCAAACAAAACAAAACCAAACGAGACTAAAAAATGAAAACACATTTCCTGTTATCCAACATGATCCACCAGATGAGTCAATGAGACTGAAGCCATGGGGAGACTCTGCCTATCCTGTTGAGAAAGATGACGGAGACGCCCTTTTCAAAGTTGAGCCCATGAACCCCTGAAAGGTCTGTTCATGCCCCTGCCGGCATGAATAATCACCCCCAGCTCCCCTGTAATGTGCTGGGGATGATATATTGGGCCACATTTATTACTGCTCGCTTCCACCTGGCTGGGAGCAGCAAGTCGTCCATTAATAAAAAACCCAGGCTGCAACAAGATTTCTGCACAACCTATGACTGCGGGCTTAGATCCGCTGTTAAAACTGTGTGACCTAATTGGTAAAAATTAAAGTCATGGAGTCATTTTGCCTATAACAAAGCATGATATAGAGCTCCATTTGTTCGAATAGCCAGTGTCTGTAACCGTTTGGGGTCACTTGCACTGCAGATACTTGTCCACAGCCCCATGTCTTTGCAGGCTTTATTGTAAGATTTACATCATCTCCGCCAGTCCAAGACACATCCAGCTTTAGTAAGTTAACACACATGTTGCTGCTAACATTTAGAGATTAGCTGTGCCGGGGTAACATATTCTTATTTGAATGGTAATATGGGATTAAAACAGCTGGCGGTGGTTTTACAGGATTAAAGCGCCCTTACATGTCATCCTTTTGCTGCAAATTAAATGCACAAATCTGCCTGACCAACATGTCACACTAGAGACTTAAAAACAATGCTTGGAGATTTTGACATCTAGGTCTTAGCTGACATGGCTATAAAAGGGTGTCTTAAAGAGAAGAGACCGCTCTATCCGGTGAAATGCAAATAAACGACAATGAACAGATTAATGGAGCGAACATCCGTCTGACATAACTCACACGGTTTTTTTCGATAATGACTGTTAGAAGTCATTCTGTAGGTCATGAGTAAAGATCAACAACCAGGAATGTGATAAAAGCAAGGACAATAATTTTCTACTGGAATTGACAGTAAAACATAACACTGAGGAAACAATGTACCATTCTAGAAAAACATCTTTTTTCCCTCTAGCTTTTGCATGACTTGTCCTACTGTCTACTTTTAGTTGTTTTTGTCCATCTTTTAATTCCTTTCTCTCTTACAATATAAACAGCAAGTTCTGTAAATAGATGCCAGCAGTTGATAAAGGTCACCATTGTTAAGGGTCTGTGTACTGGGATATCCTTTAGTACTGTTCCACATTATAATGATGCTGAAAGCCCCCAAAAGTACCCCCAAAGAATAATGCAGTCAGTTAAATTGTACACAGAGCCTGTGTGTAATGTTGTGCATGTAGCATTTGCACATCTCTGTCCATGCAGCTTGTGTCTGAGAATGCATGAGTGCAGAGATGTCTCAACTTGAATCTATTTAAATCTATCCTCCACAGAAAAAAATTACTTATTTGTCCAATTTATTGCAGTGTTTCATTCTATAGAGAGAGGCCTGAAAATTCACATGCATCCTGATTGAAATCATTGCCACTGGGAGAACGTATCCAACACCCTCAGTGGAACTGCTATTCTGAAAGTGAGTGAATCATTGATTTTCAGCAGGAAATCATCAAGGCGAATCAATGGTAAATGAGAGAGTTGAGATGGCAAATGGTCCTGTTCAGCAGGATATTCAGTTATGACTGTCTTCTGTATGAGACTGGCCACTGTGTCCGACTATTTTTTAAGGCTGTGGTTAAGTGAAGACGAGCCGCACACAGAGGGGTGTTTGTTCTTGCTCGTTCGGGAGGTAGAAAATGGAAAGCATCCTCAAGTGAACAAAAGATTGTGTGAAAGGACTTTTAGAGAAATGGTATCCTTGCTAAAAATAAATAAATAATGAAAAACAGACAAGAAAGCAATAACATCGTGAACCAACACACAAACTCTATTGTGGGTTCTGTGCCAAAAGGCTGCTCTACGAAAATGAGCTGCTTTGATGTTTGATTATAGAACATTTTTCTTCTGTGAACCCTTTTCAAAAACTGTTTGAAAATGACTCATTCTTGAAAAAACAATCTAATAAAGGTCTATCAGCCAGTTTAATAAAAATATATACATCATGTGCTTTTCTCCTCACACAGCAACAGATATCTTCATCGTTAACAACACTAATTCCCCAAAAAGTGATGTGTGTAACTTGAAATTGTAAATTTAACAGTTTATGCCATGATTTAAAAAAGAACCCTTAGACTTGAAATAACTTAGCACATCTATTTTCATATTTTTATCACCATTCAGTAAATGAGGGGATTAATAAATGTGCGTATTTCTGCCTACTAACAGATGACATTCCCTGCTCAGTCTAGTCTAGCTATAGCCTGTGCTATCTCTGTTCAGTACGTCAACTGATTGAACCAGACAACAATTCTAAAGAAATGCTCAGTTATATAAGGTCAAAAGTGGGTGTATCATAATAATAAGGGTTTTAATTTATATTTAATTAATATGACTTTCTACTATATTAAAATGCATGGTTCAACAGTTAGCCAACAGTAAGCTAGCTGTCTCACTACCTAGCATATGCTAACAGTGTGCCTCAGATGTCTTCCAAGGTTATTTTCTGAAGGGATTTTTGTGCTAAATGACGACTTGACCTAGTTTTTCTTTAAAATTCCAGGTTTCAAGCTAGTGTTATGTGGCTTATTTGTAGATAATCATAAACTTGTAGTCTCAGTTGTAGATAATCACAAACTTGCAGTCTCAGGCATCCATTTTTAATATGTTAATGCAGCAGGAATGCTGAGCAATAGTTTTCACCTGATAATGACATAATATGCTCACAGGCACTTGAAATGGCAAAACAGACATTTCTGATAGAGGCACAGTTTTAAATAATCAACGCTTTTTGCATTAATCAAATTATCGCCATCAGGCAACAAAAATACAAACACTATGTGGCTTTATAGACTTTGGGATGTTTGGCAGTGGTGCTGCTGACAGAGAGAGATAAAGATTAACGCAGAAAAACCTCTTTGTTTTAAGCATTGATGTTCTTGGTGAGGCACTAGACTGAGATGTTATCAGGCATTAGGCCACTTTCTCTAAAGAAATATTAGGCTGCCTGTTTCTGCTTTGTCACGCTGCTTGTTATCCATGTAGAGCTCGTGGAAATAAAAGGTCATCATACAGCTATAATCCAAAAACCACAGGGCATATATAAAAATAAACATGCTGCAGGGTTCTTAACTCTGATGTCAATCAAAATTGTGCATAATTTCAAATGCTATGCTGGAACAAACAGCAACTGTAAGTAAAAAACTCAGGCTATCGCATCAAATGTTGGAATTTCTGAGCATTTCAGGCTTTTCTGTAACCTGATAGAAAAACATTACCGCTGATGTTTCAGATGCGATATGACTCATTTTAAGCATTCATCTGTCTGGGTCAGCCTGTAACATTTTGAGATTATAAAACTGATTGACACGGCTGCCTAAGGCTACTTGTTAGCTCCAATGGACGTGTGCCAGAACCTGAAAGGAAGAGGGAAAGAAATTATTGGTTCAAATGTCCAAATGTAGATCAGTGAGTAAGCAGCTTTTCCTTGTAGAATATTTTCACACTAGAGACAGAATCAACAGGACAAAAGGCCGTGTGCTATGCGGCACTGTGGTTTACCACCAGTTGGGGAAAAAATCTGAAAACGTATTATGAGTTTTGTGTGTGTGTTGCCGTGTATGTGTGTGAGTAGATCTCCTGAGCAGCTTAAGAGAAAGTGATAAGCAGCAGAAGCAGAGTTTTGCAGACAACAAGCTCCTTCCAGTGATCGCTGGAAATTCATTGCTCTAACTGTCATACGGAAAGTAAAGAAGGAAAGTGTATTTAAAGGATTTTCACAGTCCTTTAAGCTATTTATTACATCTCACCAGCTGCAGCAAGGAGTGGCTTCATGTAATTGCAGTCATGGATCTCGTGGCTTGAAGACAACCAATCAAGATGGATTCCTTTGCTGTAGTTGGAATTGACCGTGTGTGAATCCGGGTGACTTAGAGGAGGGACATTATTTAACATGGACCCAAAGTGACGTTAAGGAGCATTAGGTTCCGGGTTTGTTAAAGCACTTGTCACAGTCCAAAGACATCCATCTGCACAACGCTAGCTTCAATCAATAGATAAGTAATCGGCTGCAATGAGAGCCAGCACACAGTATTACTCATGGACTCCATCCTGAAGCAGCCTCACCGCCCAGTGAGCAGAGCAGCACAGACCACGCACCTCCATCATGAGGGAACTTATCTTTCAGCTGAGCATGGCAGTATCGACAAAACTGAACTAAGAGCACCTTTGTATTGGCACGATCACTAAGAGGGATTGTTCTTTCACGTTACAATCTTTTCCGGCTTAAAAGTCAATGCAACGGGTAAAATGAGGAGCAAAGTGCCTCTGCACAAACCTCAGCTGTGATACATTCTGTGATGTGTACATCATTTAAATGCTGGACTGGTTTGATAAAAAAAAAGGCAAACAACTGGGCACAGTAAAGAAGAAGCCCCAGTCTGACTTAGCTTTAGTGCTCAATGTGTCATTGCCTTCCTGACATTTAATTTCCTATTAAGAGCTGTGAAGTGTTTCACATGAAAAGATGGGACTGAGCCAGGCGAGGATAAAAAGGAACGTGTGGGAAGCATGTCTGGAAAACCGTAATCAATGAACTTGCAAAGGTTGTGGGAAATTGCACCAAATTACTGGTCAGTGTTTGAAAGGGACTCACATCCACCTCTCCGTCTTAGCTGCTGGGTCCACTTTCCCAAGAGACAGGATATTTATAGACATATTCAAATAAGATTTAGAAGATTATTCTTATAGGGATACTAAAAGTAGGACAAAAGTAATTCCTTTCCTGATTTGGCTAACCTATAAAAAAGGGTCTTTATGAGAGAGTGCGATGAAATTCTCGAGAATTTGAGCACATCTACTTTATAATTGTATTTTATATTACATAACCCAATATAATGCTCACTAATGATCCGTACAAAGGCTACAAATGACTTCACTTTGTTTACTTTAGCTACAATATTAAAGCCAACAAGCACCTTGGCACAGTATAGCTTATTAAGAACAATGAATGTGGTGTCAGACAGAAAGATAATTAGTTCTTTAAAAGATTACCTCCTCTGCTCTACTTTCTCTGTACATTAATGCCACATACCATTAAAACATAGCGAAAAAAATAGAACAAAGAAAAAAATCCACATTTGTGATCTTGAATTTTTGGGACATTGATTAAAAAAAGGAAAAAATTATTGAATGCAAAAACATCATCATTAAATTTCAGAAATGCATTCAGCTGACACATTCCTGATTACAAAATATCTCTGTAAAAATGTCGCTGCGGCACCACGTGACTTTTGAAGAATGTTTAATCAACCTAAAAATGTTTAACAGCAACATTTTATGAACAAACCACTGCTGTGAAATAGCTTCAAACTGATAGGAAGCAGAAACACTTAAACAAGAACACATTTAATTCAGACTGAGGAAATGGTTGATATGCCCACAAGTGTCTCGTGTAGGAGGCGGCCGTGATGCCTTGGGGCTTCACAGCTTTGTGTGCAGCTCCAGCCACTGGAAAAACAGGATCTTATTGAAACCCTCGGCATTGTAAAGATACAAAACACTGACATGAATTTGACAACCAAAACAAGAGTATCAAGGGTTTCCAAGTGAAATACAAAGGTTGCCTAATGTGCTTCACTGCATAAGAATACAATAAGTCTTCACATGGTCTGCATACTAACCTTCCCCAAAGACATAATTACTGCAGGCGAGAATGGCCATGCCTCGTGTCTGCGGCGTAAAGAAAATGAAAACAGCATTTTGATCCCATGTGAAGAAGTCATATTCTGTATGCATTTCTAATAGATTCAAATTCAGTTAATCATCCTGACTTATTTTTTAAAAAACAAATTAAAATTCATTCTTTTCTTTTTGTCGAGAAAAAAAACAAACAAAAAAAAAAAACAACGCATGAGCACACATTATGCCATAGATCGAATTAGTACCCTGATGTGGACGCGACGTCCTGCTGGGATTCTTGTGCAGAAAAATGGATAGCAGCACTGCAGGGAGCAGCACACCCATTTACTGTCTGCACAATAAAAATAGGCAGATACACTGTAAGAAATAGTATATCTGATTATTTATAGGTTCAACAAAGCTCAGGTGAAAATATAATGCTCATTTACAATAAGCTTATGCACAATTACAGTTTTCAAAGATTCAACCTTTAATTTCTCATTTTGGAGGAAAAATGTTTTTTTAAGCATTGAATGTAAAACGCAACAAATTGCTTGTGTCAAGCAAAACACAGACAGAGCCCCGATAGTGCAGCTTGTCATGATTTAGCATTACAGAATCCCACTTCAGTCCAAATAATCTTTTTTTTAATTAACTGTTTTCAAATAAATGCAACACGTTTAGTTAAGAAGCGCTCTCACAATTCCATCCAAACATAACACACTGTGTATGTGTTAGGATGCAGAGACCTATACTCCTATCACATCGATTAGTCATCTTAACAGAACCACTGGCTTTGGCTTGTAATCTTCCATGCTCCATTCGCCATATTTAGTAAAGACATGTCATTCTTGTGGTGATAGTGGGTATTGATTTTGGGCCGCTCTGCTCTAAATATCACAGTTGTACAATAGAGTGGGCACAAAGGCTTTTCTAAGGATGAGATTGCTGTGGAGGAGCAGACGCCCTGCTCAGAAATTTAAAGGAATTTTTGATGCCAATCTGAACGCTATTCAGCCAGCCTATTGTTGCAGGTCCGGCAGTACGCATCTCTAATGGAAGAACTTCTCTCATGGAGAAGAATCTGTGAAAGGGAATTACAATGTGCTAATGTGAGGTCACAATTACCACAAGAACGAAGCTCCTAGGCCTTAAAACAAACCCTTTTTTCTCTCCTCTACACCCCCTGTCACCTTATCTTCTCTGAAAGCTCACCTCCTATCTCAGCTCCTCTTTCCATATGTTCCAGAGATTTGATTACTTTCCATTTTCCAGCTCATTAATGAAGATTTATACTGCATTTGTTATGAATGTGTCCTAGTTTAAAGATGATCAAGTTTCTGGCCTCAGTGAGTGCCTTTACAGCTTACTGCTGTCACCTCTGTGTTCTTTTATTCTTTTTAACTCCTTAATGTCTAACGTGTCTCATGATCTGGATCTTTGTTGTTAAGTTGCTGCTTGGTTTCCTGTTTTATAACGTAGTTTTTCCCTTGCGTCTGGTATCAAGTTTTATTTACTGTTTATTAGTTCACCTGGTTTGATTTAGTCATTGTTTTCACCTGTGTCTTCTTATATTTTCAGTGTATTTATATCCTTATGTTTGTTGGTTCATTAGTTGCAATTTGTGTTTGGTTGTGTTCAGTTCTGCTGGCTGAGTTCTGCTATTAAATCGGGTGTAATCTGCAACCCCTCTGCCTGCTTTCCTTGCACCCACACCACTGAGCACCACACTGTTACAATGTGTTGTATTTTATACCATTTGAGAGACATTTTGCATCACTTACTAGTCTCCTGTCTCCTGGTGAACACCATGTAATGGCTGTTTTTCCTGTCAAGGACATGGAGACTGGTTTCTTTAGATGAGAAGAATATAAATTTAATAATCAAGAATAAAAGAAGTCTAACATACATTAGATACTAAAACATGAAGTGAAACATACATTAAGACATACAGACAAGGTACAAGGTTTTAACCCGTGAGAATCCCTCCAGAAATCTGTTGTCCCACAGAAGTCTGAAGCTATTCTCCCCTGTCACTTAGAGGCACCTTTTGTTTAAAGACTTTGGTTGTGCGCGTCACATAGTCTGGAGCCTGTTCTTATATGATAAACAAAACGAAGGTCTCATCTAAACATTCTCCTGATGGAAGGACGCCGG
This sequence comes from Pseudomugil tenellus, assembly GCA_037177515.1. Lineage (NCBI taxonomy): Eukaryota > Metazoa > Chordata > Actinopteri > Atheriniformes > Pseudomugilidae > Pseudomugil > Pseudomugil tenellus. The sequence goes on along the minus strand of JBAMHX010000008.1, from coordinate 23,850,018 downwards.
CCTTGCAGATGGTTTACTAAGGTCAAAATGACATCAGCTTAAGAGACTTATGGTCAGACCTTTCACCTAGACATTAATTAAGAGCAAGGTAATTAAGCTAATATATAAAATTTCCCCAACAAGCAGAAAGCAGATTAATGATTAAGATTTTGACCTATCACGTGGTAATAAATGGTAAAAATGCCAAAAGAAAATTATTTTTTTCCCAGATTTTTTTAAAGGGCCAAAAAGATGTCAGATTTTTAAAAACTGAGTTTTCTGAGCAGTTGTTCTTATTTCAGGCAATAAAGTGTTAACTGGTGTGGTAGCAAGAAACCACTGCAACAGCCTGAAGAACATTACATGAGTTCTAGCACCTAATTACAAAAGGATTTGTTTCAAATGTTAGACAGAAACCACATCAGAGACTCTCATAATTAAAAATACAGAGAAGCAAAATGCGCTTGAAAAACAGATTTTGACGTTACTGACATCACAGATACATGACACACATTAGAACAAAGCATTTGCAAAAGCTTCAAACTGTTCAGTATATGATCTTTTATGTCCTTTAGACAATGTGCCATCATTCACAAATGCATTAGCTTGCTCATAAATAACATTTTGTAACTCCACGGCATGGACAACCAGGGTCTTGCTGAAATGAGATCTGATTCTTCTCAGGCTACAAACAAGGGAACTAAACAGCTGAGAAGCCAAACATTCAGCTACGCCTTTCAGCCAAAATCTAGCTGCATTCAAGCTCTGCAGATGGAACTGTTGATGCACATCAGGAGTATTCACAAGGAGAAGGATATCCATGCTGACGTTCATTTGCATCCATACTTCCTGTGCCAATCACTCCCAGTTTATTGTCACCAGTATATACAGTAATTGCAGCTTATGTGTGACTTCTTGTGAATTCAGTGATCATAGTGTATATGTGTGTTTGTGTGTGAGAAAGAAAGAAAGAGAGAGAGAGAGGAAAGGGCTAGGTTGGGGGTCTTTGGCTCTTACAACCTTGAATTATAAGGAGCTGGAGTTATCCCTGAATCTTTAATATATTTGGGACAGTTTCTCTGGGTTTCGTTTTATTTTTTCAAGTGCTAGATGAGAGATGGTGTTCTCATGTTTTTGCACACTCTTCCAATACAATGATGAATGCAGACACAGTCAGGAGTTTATTGTCTTTGTTAAACATAAAGGCTGGAAGTAGAGGAAGAAAACAGCAAACCTGGTTCAGTCTGAAGTTCTTAACAAGCATTTCTAAAGTCTCTAATTAACACAGTATATTGTTTTTTAAGACCAACAGACAACAGAGGTGTTAAAAAGATGCAAAAAACTGCTGCAGGAGGGGATTCTTCATAAACAAAAGGTATTCATCTGTGAGAAAAAAATAACCTTTCTTGCTTTTTGAAGAATTACATTGCAGAGTATAGCTCATATTGCAAACAAGACACCAAGATCACATATTACCTTAAACGAGAAGCATTAATATTGGGTGGAACGATAATCTGACAGCCCTCTCTTGGTCTGTTCAAGAAGTGCTCATTTGCAACTTTAATTCCACAAATGGACTCCAAAGCTGTGTTTAAAGGGAACAAGGCAGCTTTAGCTTTGACAGCTAAAGAGCAGTTTCCTAATAATACATAGACTAATGCTGCATAATCAAGTCACATGTACATTACTGTCTACTTGAAAGGTCCTCAAAAGGGAACATGGTTACTAGGACGTATTAAAAAATACATGTCATGTGGTTTGTTTATTTATCGTCATGTGTCTACTTACATATGTTTTGTTAATGTAATTTACAAGGACACGCAACAGCCAAAGCCTTGTGACTGCTAATGGTAACAGGCTGTAATAGGAAAAGTTTCAAGAACCAACATTAGGGAGTTCATTACTGATTGATTACTGTTATTCAGTTGCCATAATATTGTAAACTGACAGGCTTTCTTTCACAACCAAGCACCATAAACACACATGCATAACCTTTCATTATTCACCGCTACTATTAGACATCAATTCTTAAGCTTTTTTGCAAAGAGCGCCCGTTTTGTTGTGACCTTAATGTGTCACCTCGGTTTCGCTAAAAGCTCAGTAAGTGTGGGGTCAAGTCAGTGTGAAGAAAATGAGTTTGACATAAATTTGTATGTGTGTGATGCTAGGATGGGTGGCGATGAAGAGGTGTTGGGATCTTATGATGGGAACGTGTGGAAAATTTGCAGAGCGGAGTGAATTAGCAACTCCCTACTGGGACCGACCCGTTAGATACAGAGAAAGAGGAAAGGGAGGAGAAAACGCCACGATGCGGGGGCGGAGAAAATAACCCGAGTGAGGAGTAGAATGAGCGACAAAAGCCAGAGAGCATGGGTGGGTGGGTTGTAAGGGTGGGGAGGGTCCTTTGGGAGAAGCTCAGAGAGGAATTTAAAGCCAGGTCACCTTCTCCAGAGGGAGCAGCTGTGAACACTGTGCCCCTGGGAGGAGGGTCACAGTCCAAAGCTCTGTATCTTCTACACCAAAGCTTAGATTCTCTCTTGCTGTCTTCACCCTGCACAGGTCTGCAATAACAAAGCCAATTAAGAAGCCCCAGAGAGAAGCTAGTGCAGTCTCACAGTCGCCTCTCGCTGACTTGGCAACCAGAATTATAGCTCAAGAGACTACCTTTCAACATCAAATATAGAGAATACAGAGAATATCAGCAATTACCATTCAATAGTAACATCCTCTTACTCCTTCTCTGCAACTGATTAAGGAACTCATAAAGCTATTTTAAATTCATCCCAGATGCTTGCAAACCCAGAGATTGGATATAATCATGCAAACACCTAGTGTTTTAAGTATTAATGTTGCTAATCTCGGTGGAGTGTTTCATTTTGTAATGATTGGCCTACTGCTGTGGCGTTCGCTGTAAGAGATGTTTCAGGTGCTATTTGTTTTTTTCTGGATGTCACACTGCATGACATTAGTTTAAATTCAACTGCAATAATCAATATTGCGGTATCTTCTGGCAGACAAGCGGTGAACTGACAAGTTGATCTCTGGCGCATGCCCTCCATCATCCAGGAGAAGGTAAAATAATGTCACAGGGATGATCAAACATGTGCAGATGAGGCTGCCACATCTGTGTGACAAACTGGAGAGACTGTTTGCGGTTTGATTCAGCAGCTACTGCCAAACTGTTGCTGAGGCCAGGAGGCTGGTTATCATTCTTTGCTATTTTTCTTTCAGTTCCAGTATTTGCTTTCAGATTGTCTCTTTGGTAGCAGCCCTTTACAAGAAAAAGTGATTGTAAGCAATGGATGCAAGCTTAGATCCTTTTCATGGGTGGCCAGGCTTGAGCAATGTGCTTCTCTGTAACTGTCATCTTGTAGAATTGAAATCCCTTCCAGATCGATTGTACTAAAAGCTCTAATCTGATTGTTAAAAGAGCTGATTTGACAAAGCTGTTATCAAACTGATTTAAGTAGCAATCAATAGTGCATTATGTGTGGGTGTTTCTTTTCTTTCAGGGTTTAGGGAACTTATCCCTGGTCGGGCTCAGGAATGTCCATCAGCTCTGTGATCACAGTAAAACATTCAAGCACATGCTCTTCTGCAGGGCATCATGTCTGGTTGGTTGAAACCAAGACGTTCCTATTTTTTCCAACCTGTCCTGTCCAACATCATGACAGCAGCATGATGGTCTGGCAGCCGCATTGTGCTAAAGACATTTTCTCTGCAAAGAGGAGCCTTTTGGATGTGACGCCGCCCTTGATTATGAAGTTTTATTCATTTATTTATTTTTTATAATGTTTATTTTCATGGATATGTTTTTGCCTTTGCTGCTTACAACTACTGGACCAGAAAGAAAAAGATAGCATTAAGGAATGGGTAAAAAAATGAGTGAAAAACAAAAAAGTGCAAACAAAAACAGCAGTTGCCAAACATCCATAAAAGAAAACTAGTCACCCCCCCTAAGGAAGGCCAGTGCCAACACCTGGTGGAACAGAGCCAATCCAGACAGCCATCCACCGCAGGCTAGTTCCTGCCCCAGTGCACCGGCCAAGCACCAAGAGACTACAGTGTCCCCAATTTCACCTAACCCCTTGTCCCCATTTCTCCTCAGTCCCCCCCTCCAATATCCCATTCTAAACCCATCTCAACCTCCTTCACCCTCTAAGTGAGTAGCTCAAGTGGGAGAGCCCAGACCCCCTGGTCCACCATCCCCAAGCCCACTAAGGCCGCCCCCAAAGAGAGAAGGACATTATCTCTCTACCAGGCGGCAATCTCTGGCTACCGATGGTGATGCCAATACGGAAATGGAAAAACTTGCAGTTCACCTCTCACCGCTAGATGACTGGCTGCAATAGAGAGCAATCTCCATAGACTCCCATGTTAAAATGTCCAATTTCACAGCTGAAATAAACATGTTTACAGAGTGGCTCCAAAAACTTTTTTCGGTTTCATAGGACCAATTTTCCATCATATAAACTCATGGCGGGGGGAGATATTTTTTTTCCTAATGCTTCAGTTTTGATGTTATTTTAATCTTAAATTTAGAGGCGTGTCCTTTTGATTGAGTACTTCCTGCTGGCTCCACTGTGACGGAGCCCTCTCAGCTCTACCTTTTCATGCATTTTGGGATTTTCCAATAATGACGAAACACCAAGATTGCGACGGTAGGACCTTCCTATTGGCTTCAAATTAGCTCTTCAGAAGCCTATGGGTCACGTGATGGTATGCTCAGTCCAGTAATTTATACAGTCAATGCTCTCTACACATACCCTACCAACTAGTGCACAATTACAGCAATCATATGATTTATAGTAGTAGTAACAGTATTACCTAGTATTATTAATTATAGTAAATGTTTTATCATATAATAGTATTATATAATAACAGTAATAATGACAGATAATGTAAATATCTGAATAAAACTGTTGATGTGTGGAAAAAACATATCTTTCTTGTTGATGCTTTAAAATGATGTGTCTGTTAAAATGGCCTCTAAACATATTTGTGAATGTATTATGCAGAATGGTGTAATGGTCCATGCAGAGTTCTTCAGATCTTCTGAAAGGATCATTTCTCAGTGGGAAATGGAAGACTCATTGACAGCCATTTTAACTCTCTCCTTCTTCAACCTTTCCATGTCTTTCAGTATTCATTCCACATGCGTATTCATCTTTGGAGGGCAAATAAATTGATTGCCAGCAGCTGAAGACACTTATCTCTCAGCGAGTTAGCATTGCATTACAGACCTAAATACAGAACCAGGAAGCACTTCATTATGTTGATGCTTAACAGTAAGTGAAAAAGACCAAACACTGGAAAAACACCAGCAAACTACGGTTACAAACAAACCAAATGCAGTAAGACCAAGATGGAGTACGTCGCAATGATGAAGACCTCCGGGGTAAACAGTGTTCATTAGTGGCAGCAGTGCAGAATGAATGGAGCTGCTCACTTATTCTGCAAGCATCTTGCAGGAACAGGGCTAGCTTTAGCCTCATGCTTGCCTGAGTAGTGATGGCCAATTAAGCTTCTCTCTGATGAGCCATGCATAGGCCCTGTAAGCAATAAGGAGGCCAGGAATGTCTGCTCATTACTGCTGGAGACTATGGGGCATTGTCCTGTGTAACACATATCTGCAGCCATGACATTCCAGAGATGCCTATTAAATATGGGGTTATGATTCAATCAGAATAACACAGTTTTCCTGCAGTAGGAGCTTTAATTATGGTGTTAATGCAGTAACATCTCGGCCTAATGTGAAACCCTCTCTGGTGCTCACTGCTGGATGTTTATTAATAGGAAGCTTCTTTGATTTGGCATTCACTGTTGCCTTTTCAAATGTGATTTTTATCAACATCAAGTTGATAACCAATGAAGGAGCTGACACAAACTAATGCATCACAAGCGATATTGTCTTTTGACTGACAGCTTACTGCCTCTTGTATTGATTTAGTTCACAGTTCAGGATGCATTGCCAGCTGGGAGGAGGTGGGTTAGGCTCAAATACAGTCAGGAAGTCAAGAGACAGACTGTTATTGCAAAGATAACCAAGTCTGATAACAGACTTCGTGCCCAGATTGGAAATTTAAGAGAGAGGATTCTTAAATGTAACCTAGCAATCAATAAAAGGCAAACATGATTTATCTTCATTTAAGCAAAGAGCAAACAAGTAGATCATTTAGAGATGTGAAAATATTTCTATGCTTTATCTGATCACATCATAAAAGCAAACATTTCGACACATCTGCAGCTGACTCAGATTTAAAAAAAAACTAACAAAAGGAGACTTATGAATGTCTTCTGCAAGTGAAGATTTAATATGCCAACATAGAAGATTACTTTTGCATCAGATGGTATTCGATTTGAAATAAATGCATTCTGAGAAGCTAATGTACACATAAATATAATTCATATTTATGTGTTCCATGTTTATACATTAGTTGAAGGCTCTTATCATGTTTTTTTCTTTTTCATGGATTGGATGAAGACAGCACAGAGGCACGGAGAATAAAACCACTTTATTCCTGTAGCTGCAGAGTATCAGAAGCCTTCTGTTCATGCTGGAGTCTTCGTGTGGTACAAACATCTGTCTTTAGAACCAGAGGAAGTCACTTACATCTTTGGAGACGTGATTTTTCTGCTCTTGTGGCAGATGAACCTGCCGAGGTTCAGGTGGCACTGAGGTTCAAACCATATGGCAGCCACTGCAAGAATAACAGTAAGTGGTCATCTCCAAGAGTTACAGTGTGATGGAGATCAAATAGAGCCATTTACCACCTGAGGAAATCTACTGCATGGGTTTGTTTGTGATCTTTGTGGAAGCCAGTTGGAAGTTGAGTGTGAAGGGGAAGTTAAGCTTGAGTGAGAGAATATCAGTGAATGATGTGTAAAGATCTGTATGATCTGTAATGTGACACTGACTGTGCAAAGCCAGGTTGATTGGGCCAAAGGGAGTAATATGCACAGAGAATAAGAAAAGAGGAATGTGGCTCTTTCCCCAAGAAATGAAAACTTCCCCCTGGAGGACTATATGCTAACAGCCAAACTGTGGCAGACTGCAAACACAAGATCTCATAGCACACATCCAAAAGGGGAAGAAACACACAGTTCATATGATAGCCAAGTGGGCTTTATGACTAATTAAACGCTATGATCATTAAAAAAGACCATATTTTTCTGCTTTTCAAAGCAGACAAAGGTTTATTACTTAACAAGTTATGATTCCCGCATCATAGACATAGACACCGAATGGAAGCATTTGGTAAATGCAAATCAAACACTTCAACATCAAATCAAAACAGCTCTAAAATCCGCCAAAGAGCAATTGACAACTCTTGACTTCTGTTGGTTTACTAAGCAATATCAAAACTGTCATCAAAGTGTGAATTAACAGAGGATTAGCATATTTCAGCTTTTAGAAATATAGTCCAACAATGTTGTGAGCATTTACAAAAACAAAACGCATGCAGTGACAGAAATTTATGGAGAATACATTATAGTCAGAGTGGCAGAGGAAGCAGTGGGACTTGACATTCATGCTCAAGTTACCCATGCTTTTTCATGGCACAGTAAATAAACTGATAATTATTATAAACTTGGTTTTCAATAGACTTTGTCTTTTTCTCCAAGTATTCCGAAGAATTTGACATACCCTACTACACTGATGCAATTATCTTTGTGAAAATTAGCCTTGGGGGGAGGCTGAAGGGCTGACGAGGTCTTGACAAGGAGCAGAGAAAATGAATGAGATTGAGTTTTAAATAAACTACATCAAAAAACAGAAACATAGGCTATATTACCTTCAATGACCCTCAATGACTTTACAATCACACATGAATTAGGTAAATTTAAGACAAATTTCATGCCACAATTCTTAACAGGTCTCTAAATACCTTCTCAGGACAGACAGGCATCCCCTGCAGGGTGCTAGTCTTAATGGGTCCGGCCATGTTTTCATGGCTTTTGAGTGACATATGATGGAGTAGCAGCTAGATTTCCAGGGGATTCAGAGCTCAGCGCAATCATGAACATATGGACATTAGCATAGGCTGTCGGCAGCCTGCTGTCCCTCAGACAGCGCATTGGGACAGGTCTACCTGACGCTACGCTCAGCTCTGTGTGGACAACAGGCACAACACTGTGCTGGCATGGTTCCAGCTTTGACTGCACAGCTAAGAAACTGGATGGTGGCCAAGGTCATTTGTGGAAACTTCAGGTAACTGGCATGCAGTTAACGGTGACAGCACACTTTATGTTGCATTTCTATTTTTAATAGGGACAGTATTCTATGTAAACCTGTATCAACCTGAACTGTAACAACAGTAACATGGACGCTATGACCTGCTATTTACATCCATGTATTAGTGAGAGGCTGTGGGAGAAGGGGCTTGCTTCCAGAAAAATAACAAATCACCTGTTGTGTTTGGATATTTCTAGTTAGTCGTCAGGTGAGAAATGGTGTTGGGTTTTAGGAGCATTGTTTTAAAAAAAATTAGCACATTTCAAGTCAGAAAGCAGAAGAAATGTGTCCAACTTTAATAACAACGTGCATGTAGTAGTAACCTTAATAAGTATGTTTTCTATTGAAGATGGTGAAGTGAACTAATAGTGATAATAACAATAAAGATAACAAAGCAGTGCAGTACAGTTGGTGTGCTACAATCTGTGCAACAGGACTCTGATTTGTAGGTTTTGTTGACATTTCAGATGCAACTACTTTTAATGTTAGATTAGCAGTTAAAAAAGGAAATAATGAAATAAAAAGGAGTTTTATCACTGAATTAAGACTTCTGCTTAAAAGAAAGTAAAAACTATAATAACAAACTAAATGAACTATTCAGAACAAACTATGATGTTTAAATATTTGTGTATATTGAAAGTCTGAGTGGACACATTTGATATAAATGACATTCATAAACTAATCTTTGCTCAGCTTTCCCATCATATTTCTTTATTCTTTTTATTTACACTTGAATAATATTTTTCTCTGATTTGAAAATTAATCTCTCTTGCTGTGTGTTAATATTTTGATGCCCTCCATGTTGCTTATTTCATATAATACTAGCACATTTATATGGGACTCCATTATTAGCAAAGATACATTATACTCCCATCTGCTGCAGGGTGCTAATACAGGAATGCATTATTGTTTCCCTGTGAGCAATTAATGATGGGTACTTATAGCTAAACATAACAGTCAAACTACATTTCTATTTATAAATAAAGACATATATGAGAGCGATTTGACTAGTTAGGTTTATTCTGGCCTGTGAAGAAGGTTATAACCAACCGAGTGCGATCTCAAGTGATTAGGCGAGGACGTGGGAGGTTAACACTGATATGTAGAGCAGTCAAATGTGCAATTATTAACCCATAATATATTTAAGTATTTGAAATATTTATTACAGATTAATAAAATATCTTATCTGTACATGAGCTTTGGCTAAAACAATTAAGCATATGACAGAAGATAATTTATTTTATTGTATATTATTCAGGCAACAGGTGTTTAGAATATTTATACATCAGCATTTAATGAAGGATTGTGTGGTTATGTGTCTGCAGGCTTTTTGGGGCCTTGTCGGTTTTTCACTAAGACATTAAATTATATGTTCAAAGCAAGTTCAAATGGCTGGTTTCGTGGGATAAGCATACTAAATGGCTTTTTAATTCATGAAGTTTAAACTTCAGAAATATTGCTAAATGAGTGATCCCCCGACAACTCAGTGATTTAAAGAGATCCATTTCTTCTTGCTTAGACTTTACTCAACAAAACAGAAGATAAAGTCAGTTTTAGCACCACAACTGCAAGTTTTTTTTTTTATTATTTATTTATCTTTTAATAACATGTTAAGAATGAATAATTTATCATTTAGAGTAAATATTTGTAGCGTTGCTCTCAGAACTGGATGTTAAACGTGATGCTTAGAAACCAAAACAGCTGTGGAAGCGCAGCAGAAGTAAAAACAAAACAAACAAACAAAAAAAAAACGTATACATCCAGTGGAAAACCACATCTCTCCATCACCTTATGGCTGCACAGATTTACTTAGACCTAAAAGATCTCCCGCACAGTGAATATTTCTCTTTGAGAAGTGGGACAACTCGTGTCAGTGTGGTTGTAGAGATGCATAACAACTCGCGCATTCTTCTGACAGAAATGCCACTATGAAAACATTTTGTGCCGCCTTCGTCTCAGGAATGCAGAATTCTTGTCTAGAATATAATATTTATCTTGTACCAACTTGCAGGCTCAGCTCCTACCTCTGACTGCACTTGAAATGTGTGCGTGCACGGATGTACAGCTCAGCACTCCATCTATACCACATGAGGTGATCTGTGCCACAGATACATTTTCTTAAATGTAGCCATTTCAGAAAAGACATTTCAACACTGAAGAGGGATCCATTCGGTCTTTCTTCTGTTGCTAAATCGCTGTGCTATCAGCACTGCAGAATAAACAGATACAAGCCTGGGGTACTGAAGTACCCAGATGTTCAGTTTAAGGCCTGAAGATGGAAAGAGCCTCCTTGGGGCAGATGTGACTAAGTTAAATCAAGCTGCTTTACTTTGGCATATGGATCAGTAGAAGCATCTATGCCAGAGGATTTACACGTCATCCCAAATAACAATGACTAAAAATCGTTCTATTATTTATTTTAAGTTTGATGCATTAGGTCAATAAGTGAAATAATTCTGACAATGATCTCACCCAGTTGTAGTATACCCTGCTGAGTGTTAAGTTCAGCATGCAGATGAACCCTCCTAACCCCTCCTCTTTGTCACTGGGGTGTCATTTCATGTGCACCTGCACTTAGCCACCATGCGAAGGGCATGACTAAATGCAGGATGTGATTGTGGCGCCTTTCAGATTTACATTCCATTAGATAGTTTGATTAAATCCACCTGCCTTGTGCACCTATTCATCCCAGTGAACTTCTGCTCAAGCCGTCTGTAGGGGACAGACTGGGTCCGCTGAGTAAAGACTATGTGACGAACAAAGCAAATTTGCTCTTGGTCAGAGCTTCACGCACCAACCCAGAAAAATTTGGGTTGTATTTATTCCTACCCATCTCATCCGCTGTGGATCAGTAAGTTTAATAATCTGCATTTCACAGAACCCTGTTGGATATTTCAAATGGGAGAAATGAAGTTCATAACTTTGCATATTTGAAGTTGATGTCAGCACGAATTGGTTGCATGCAAGAAGATGTAGAACGGACTGACGTTTGTGTTTCACCAAATTCACACAACACAACATCCCGACAAAGCGACGCAGATTTTGTTGCAAATTATTTAAACTTGTTCATTGATCTAAATTTTCTTTTTGCAACATGACACCTCACCAGCGAGATGATACTGTGTTCTACAAGACGATTTGTTTTTATAACTCTGTATTCATTCCTTATTTGAAATTAAAGCAGATATGTATTTTCATCATATCAATGTGTCTTTTCTGACTCTTCTTCTGTGGAGTTTGGTACAACAGTAAAGTCAATCTTATTCCTTTCAACATCTTTCCTTTCAGCATCTTTCTCCTTTAAACCTGCTGAAATTTTAATTTGGGAATGATCAATAATATATAAATATTTCTTAATAATACAGAAAGGTACCATTTGCTTTTCCCCTAAAGCACAGACACAATTTAGCACATTTTCATAGCATATTTGGAAAGTTTGAGCCATGCAGCAAAGATAAACCTTTTCAAAGCGCTGAATTTCTGTTCTTCTTGAATGTTCAGGACATCAGGTCAGCTTCAACAAAATCTGTTATACATAGTTACTCTTTTAGACATCCAGTCTCCAGGACTCACAAGGACACACGGGTGCTGAGACAGTACAGTAAACAACAGCATCCTTCACTGTTTAATTTCCAGAAAATTGGAAGAATTTTGTGAATCCATCTCCCGAGAAGATGTCAGATTTGGACAATATGTCTTTTAAGAATGAACCCCACCATTATTTGGACATAACATGAGGCATCTTGCTGGGAGCTGGAAAAAAAAATAGCCAATCAATCAATTATTGAGCTGACAGACAAATTGTCTGTAATCAGATAACATCACCACGGCCTTTAGGAGTACAGGATGGCAACTTTTCATCTAAGGAATTAATTGAGGAAATAAACATCGCATTTATCAACATGGAAAATTACGAAAATATTTTTAATAATGCTTTTAAATATGTTTTGCATTTTGAGGTCACACAGTTTGGATTTCAGCCTTCAGTGTGTTTTTCTGTCTTCTCCTTATGCACGCTGCATCGATGGTGATGCTGAATATCAAAGTCATCTCTGCTATCAGGAGTAATAAATCTGGAAATAAAACATACAAACAGGCTGATATGACTTCTACTGAACGAGCAGTCACAAGCGCAGCTATGCAAAGATTATGATGCATGGCTTGCATATAAGATATATAGGGGCAATTTTGATTTATGATGTTTTCTTTCATGCGGCTGACCTGCAGTATGTGCATTAGAAGACAATAGGAAACAGTCTCTAAGTGCAAAAGCTGCAGTCTTGCCTGGCATTTGTTAGCTCTTTACATCTTTAACAGATATACATTAATCATGACTGCATTTCTCTTGACGCCTGCTCGATACTCAGAAATAAAGAGCCCATTATGCAGCAGTAACGGAATGTTTTTAAAGCTGCAAAAATGATGCAATGGTTTGTTTGGAATAGTTCTGAAGCTGATAAGTTGCTCTCGACGTGTGCCTCCTTTAACTTTCACGTGGCTGCCTTTATTGGGAGGTAAATTAAAAGACTTAACTGTATTCTAGAGCAATTAACTTTAGGTCTGTTTTGCCATTTGCTTTCTCTGATTGACTGCATGCAATTTGTCTAATTAAATAAAACACATTATATAAGCTAGAAAACATTATGAGATGAGTGCTTTGTGACCAAGCTTCAACAAAAGGAAACATATCAAAACTATCTGTTGAGCCAGTTCCAGTTTAACAGCTCAAAAAGAAGTGTAATTTTCTTCTCAGATAATAACTTTATTAAATATTCTACATAATATGTATAACTTTCCTGAATATTAAACTTACTTAAAAGCTGAGTAATCATTTGAGATTAGCTGTAAAGCAAATCTAAGCATCCAACTTGATCCTAAGAGCAGCTTTCATCCCAAATTCTTGAATGTGTTCCAGCAGCTCAGAGCAACCCCACTGAGGGCCCTGATCCTCAGTTTGTCTCTGAGGGACAGGAGCATCATGGTACACCAGACCTGGGTAAATGTTTGTGAACAGAGCCCGACCTAGGTCACATTCTTAACCGCGGTGAGAGCTCTGATTTACGATGTTGCTTTTACTCCCTATTGAGCGCAGTTACATGCATGCAAACAAAGCTTCAGAATGCAGCCATTTTATACAGCGGAAAATGTTAAGTGATGCTGACAAAGTGAATAGGATGGGAAATCTGTCTGCCAAGGAAGAAAAGTGCTTCCTAAATACACAGAATGTCAGAATGAAGCCACAAATGCCATGCAGAGCTGAATACATCTGTAGCGTTTAATCAGCTATTATCACCGCTTCTCTAATTTATGCTCTCAAAGTCTCGGTAAGCCAAAAGTGATGCCACACTATAAATATGACACAGGAAGTATATATTCTGAGTCAGGTTCTGGCAGAACTCGACTCAGGGAGGGCCTCCACACTGCGTCTATGTTGGAGGAGGAAAGCATCTAAAAGTTGCAGAATGTTAAATTTCGAGGGCCAGACTTGGGCAACCCTGCTTTAAAATGTACTTATGTTGTTGTAATGTTGTAGAACGAGGAGCAATTAAAAATAAATCAAGTCAGAAAAGAGATTTTTCTACATTCCCTCACTATAAAAATGAAATGAGGGCTGAAACGGTTTCTGTTTTTTGCTTAAATGGAAAATAACTCATATTGAAAATCCATCAAATGCCAATGCTAAATGACATAATAACACATAATGGACACTGTGGAAATACCCACAAATGTTTTGTAATGATATGAACCTCGTAATTTATATTTATATATTATAACAACTACAAAGCAATGCATACCTACATGCACACTGATCCACCATGACAAATAACACTTATGTAATGGGATCAACAGGTCTCTCTTTTGTTTTTTTCAACATATGCTTGAGATCATCGGATCGGAGCATAAACAGGTTTCGATTGCAGGTGACAGCATTTCTACGAATCTCTGGTGAGGAGGCTTCTGGAGATGCCTGAGAGGAATAGTAGACAGTCTGATAAGTTGCAGCATTTGCTCCACTGGTCTGTAGCTCCTCCACAACCTCACTTAAGCAGTAAGGAAGAAGGCGAGTTCACAGACGCGTCATTGAACAGTACGAGAGCTCCTATACACAGAATCACTAATCAGCCTTATTGTTATCTACCACAGTGTAAAGCCTATGCATTTTATTGCATATTTATTTCAAGTGTGTCATTATGGTTTGAATGATTTCCATTAAAAAATATCTGAGTTCAAAGTAATGGTACTTTATGCTGCTCCTGATATTTTTCAGGACAATGCATTACAGGTTGTACAATATCAAGAAAACCATGCAAGAGGCAACATATCTTTACTGATTATTGCAACAATGATACATGTTTAATATATTTTGAAGACATGATTATGTACAAAAAATGTTGACACACAAAATGAATAAATTAAGTTGGATAAACCTGTACATGTGAAGGCAATTCATCATCTCTAATCTATAAAGAAGAAAATGCATTTTGAATATCTAGCTTGCAAATTTTAAAAAGAAGAAATATTTCACATCATTTGCTTGATAATTTCCATTCCAAAGGAGGAAAGTGCTCCTGATCCTCAAAAAGATTGAAATATGCTGCTCATCCATTCACAGAATTCATGAATTGTAGTAAGACAAATGACTGCTGGCTCACCTGCAAAAAGGTCCCTTCTATTAACAGGCAACTATCGTTCCCTGAAAAGTAGATCAATTTATGTTCACCATTATATGAATGCAAATGAAGTGCAAGCAATATGTCCAGTTTTTGACATCTCATTAATAATAACAAGCATGCTAAAAAAAAGACAAGGAAAAACTTGCTGTATTATTGTGATGTCAGTAATTAGTAAGGACACAAATGAAGAAATGCCTGTGAAATGGGTATGTGGAAGTAGATAATAATGAGGTTAGCGTAATGGCTCTTGCTCTTAATTGCTATTCTGTTATCAGGATCTACACACGGCTAATAATATCCGCAACGAGTTCAGTCTAAAATGTGAAAGACAATGTCTTCTTCTCTGATGGTCATCTAAAACAGACTTAAAAATCTGATTTAAATTTCATACAAAGACAAATTAATTAAATGGATCTACATCAACCCTATCCAACTGTAGCCTAGTGAGTGAAAGTGAAACTCAAGGTGGCTGCAGAAAAAAAGGAGAAGTAGGAGATTAATGCCCAACGTGTGCTGACTGACAAAGCAACGTCTTCTCAAGGCTCGGCTGGAGATCGGCCTAAATCCTGCTCATAAATTTCATATAATGCCAGAGGTAACCAAGGTTGTTATTCCACGATATTTCTCTAAGTCCATTAAACATGTCTAATATAACTCAGCGTTCCCTTATTTCCGCATTTAAGTAGCTCAGCTGAATTGCAAAACTTGTGCACAAGAGAATGTTTGTTCGTTGTAGAGGTTGATGAGACTTCTGTTGCTTTTCCTTGCTGTTAAGGCTGGCTGGTTTAAAGATAAAAAGCTAACAAACTCACCTTCTCCTGCACCTGTAGAACCTTGCCATTTCAGGAGATAATAAGATGAGCTGTCTAAGTAGGGGAAGGATGGGGGGGGGGGGGGTGCAATCTCTTTCAGATCTTGCTTAGCGCTCTGTCGTAGTGCTTTCCTCTGAAAAAAGAATTTGACTTGATAACAAGTCAGAAAATCTTTCATTCCCTGAAAAAAAAAGAAAAAAAACCTGAGCTGTCTATCAACACTTTTGCTGTATGGGAGAGAAAAAAAGGAGCAATTTGTTCACTTCTATACAACCGGTTGGAGCAGGTAATTCACTGCTTCTGCTTTCACACCTTTCCTAGCTGCCATATTTTAAGATGTAGAGAGTTTTGCCCGTCTAATTCCCGGTACAAGAAAATAAATCCCAATGCCACAGTCTCCAGTTACTGCCATCAAGTACAGTGGCTACCATGGAAACTACACCATGCTTCATTAGCCATATACCTCACAACTAAATGATAGTAAAAACACTACAATATTCTTCATCCCAGGCACACAAAGTCATTAACATAATGCTGCACGTGAATAATAGGCCAACAGATACATTCTGCTCCACTTTTGCTCGCTGACGAACTATTTCACTACATCACTTTGCCACATCCTAATATTTTATACTAACAAAGAGGCACAGTAGCTCAGGATGAAAATAAAACACCTGTAAGGCAGGTACAACATGGATTTTAACATCCAGTTCTCTCAGACAAAATGGTTGCCTTCTATATTTCTCCTGCAAAGTGGGGGGGAGTCATGTCTCCCAGCAAGATAGGAGCAAAACCGGTGGTTTGATCTCTGCTTGAGCTCCACTTCTCAACTGGTAGCCACAAAGATGTGAGGGAGCATATTTCTGGCACTTAACAGCCATGAAAAACAGTCATGGAATAAGCCGGAAAAGACGATGGCTTTACTTCGAAACAACAACGTGTCAGATGTCAAAAACAAGCTGAAAGACAAAACATCCAATAGAAGCACACACACATAAACACACACACAGACAATTAAAAAAAAGGAGCTCTGGAGACACCGTACTGATTGTTTATCTGCATTGTAGCAAAGAGAATTGAAATCCACAGCCACAGATAAGACATCAATCTTCCTCAGTGGGCTGCGTAAATAAATCTGATTATGGACAGAATCATTTCCCCTTTAGAATTGTTTTATCTGCTCATTCCATGCTTCAGTACCAGATAACTCACAAAGTGCTTGGCACAAGGTGACTGTTCTCCTCATGCATGTCTCACATCACTGTTGCAACATCTGTTGCTGGCAGTACTACGTTATATTCCATTTCAGCTTCAAACCACATGGAAATCCTTTAATTGTCACTACACAACCTTATTATTGAAATCGGAGACAATGAACGTTGACTGTTTGCATGAAAATCTGCTGTTGTTGTACCTGCAATTACATCGCCAAAAATAGAAAAGGGAACTGGGTAAAATGTGAATTAAAAACACAATGCAACAATTTTCCAGATCTCATAATCCAACATTATATCCACTGCTAAACACAAAAACAAAAAAATTAAATGTTAATATTTTCAGACAACTTTGTTTATTAATTTTTCTAAAAATTGATTCGAAGTAAATTTGGGTCAAAAAACTTCTGTAATCTGCAAAACTGCAGAGGCAAAGTGGAAAACCTTTCTTTGGTGAGAAAAATCATATTACCTCTCTTCATCAAGAAGAGAGAAAACCATTTAATTCTGTTTCACACAGTTTCTTACCTTTCCAGGACTTTTTAATCTCTTTTAGCACCAAAAAAATAGATATTTTCATTAAAACAGGGTCAGTTTGAATGACGAATACTGCACAAAGTAGCGAGTTACTCTTAAATACACACCTTTTAAGCCTTTATGTTGACCTAATCACTTGATATATATA
>JBAMHX010000008.1:23792895-23831666 GCA_037177515.1 Pseudomugil tenellus | reverse complement strand
ATAGTTATATATATATAGTTATATATATCTGTACCTTGCACAATGTATGACTTCTGAAATAGTTTTTTTTAAAGCGTGCATGTGTGCATGTGTGTATGTTTTTTTAACATTTTAATTGCACTGTAAAGCACTTTGAGCTACAACATATGTATGAAAAATGTGCTAGAAATAAAGTTTGATTTGATGTTTGCATGAATGTTTAGAGATGATTTTGTTGCTGAAGGTGATTAAAAGTATCTATGTATATGTAATCATTGTTGCATAATAACAATGCCACTTTTTCCTTATTTTATTGAAATTTATTAAGGTAACGTAACAGACATGTTTGATTAAATTCTGGGAATACATTCTCTAAAATTCCCTAAATGTTGCTATAAGCCAAAAACATGTGGATCAATTCTTATTTTATTTAAACTTAAAAAAAAATAGAGCCATGGCTTAAGGGGTGAAAAAAGATATGCATCTCCAGTATTTTCAGGACAATATAAAATAATTTACAGTGAAAAACTTGTAATGTAATTATTTAGAATAACTTTTTTTGTTGTTGTCATGATCAATTTGTCCTCCTGGGACATAGATTTTACTAACTGTATTATGTCCATTTCCCCTCCTTCAGGGGCAGTTATTTCCAGGCTGAGCGCATCACCGACGCTGTCCAGATATGTTTCTATATATTTTATATAAAAAATTCCAGAGATATTTCATAAAATTACCGAAGCAAACATCCTGTGTAATAATATGAGACCAACAGTAGATTAGAATAAGGAGCTCGCACATTTTGGCATGTGTTAGGAAGAACCCAGGGATAAGCAAACATCACACTCTGCATTCAGAGCCATGAGAGACATTCACCATGTTTCATCATGTTTGGCTTTTGGCCTACAGAATTAGCTACAGTCAAGGTGAAAGACTCATCAAGGTGCAACAGCACCATTTTTTTTGCAATTCTCTCACATATTTTAAAGTCCTGGACAAATGGTGTGGAATGCAACACTTTCGTACAGTGAGCGCAACACAGCACAGTCAACTTAGCTAAAAAAAATACTTTACTGGCAAACTAACAAACCACTTTTAAGTTTTGCCTTTTTAAATGTCTCTTTTTATCATTTTCACATTGTAAAAGGCTTAAAAAACATTTAAAGACAAACACTGTAGCATGAGAACTCAAAAGAACTGACTGTAATAAAATCTGTTTGTATGAATCCACAAAGAATGAGTCCTATTAAACAATGATACACGGAGAAAGAAGACAGTCAGAAAGACACCTGAATGTCCTGAAAACCAGACACCTGCTGCTTGCTTTGGTCAATGCTTCACTGCTCACAGGAAAACTGTCAAAGGGAAAGAGGTTGATACAGGACTCAAGCTTTTCATGCATTTAAGAAAGCAGTATCAGATGTGAATGTAAATGTAATCAATCAAGATTTTTTTATAAGATCTGTCATCTTAAAATGTCTTAACCTCCCAAAAATAAAAAAAAAAACAGACAAACTGCTCAGTTCCCTACAGTAAATAATAACTAAATGTGTACAGCCTGTAATCTAATTTATGCAAACTAGAAGTTGTAACATATATTTGTCTAGCTTGAACAGACACTAAATGAAAATCTCAGAACCCACATTTTCTGATTAAAATACCAGTAATTCAGTCAGATGGGGAGAATCTTTGGTAAATTATAGTCAGCCAAAAAATTCATGTCAGGTAGCTCATTTCTGTGTTTTCAAGGAAAATTGTTCCAAATCTAATCTAATTGAATTATACTTCAGGGAATAGAAAAAGTAAAAAATATCTTTAGGAACACAAAAAATAAATAACAGAAAAGTAATTTAATTATTGGAGATAAAGAGCTCTGTTGAATCATCCTGAAAGTGATTGTATTTTTTAGGCTAGCATAAAACCGTCTTCTATCCCCTCCAAGATTATGTTTTTGGTTGGGTTGGTTTCTTTGTGTGTTTACCTGTAACAGCTCAAAAAGTTTTAGACTGATTTTGAGTAAATTTTCATTAAATGTCAGAGATGGAAGAAAAAACAAATGATTAGATTTTGGAGATGACCTACATCTAACCCTGGATCCAGTACCTTAACTTAACAGAGCCTGGACATTCAACATCCAATTCTCCTTGCAGTTTGCACCACCAGGCTGCTGGTATACACTACTGGGAATATTGTCTATGGGACTATTTGCACTACCACACTGTAATTTGTGTTGTTGACTGTTGTATTGTTTGTCTGTATTCTAAATTTATTATATATTTCTTTACTACATATTACACTGTGGATGATGCTACATTTTTTCTTTATAACCTGTTGTTTGCATCATCGAGGAAAGAATTTTCATCTGTGCTATATGTTATGTATACATGTAGCCTTAGCAGTAAACATGACTCAACATGACTAATGGCCAGAATTAACATCATGGTAAATGTTAAATACTCTAACAGTTAACCCTAAAATTTTTACTAACTCCAAAATTGTTAAAGCCATTTGATTCATTTTGGTGTCTCATGGTAGGTTTCCCGGAATAAGGATTCTGAATAAGATGCAGCATCTATCCTGATGATGGAAACAGATATTAGCTTGAAGCATAAATATGTTGTCATTTGGGCCATTTGGGGTTTTCCTTGGGTGAGTGACTCTTTGGCTTTGCAGTGGTCTACGCTCTCTGAGTGCTCCTAAGTCATTTTTGCTGAGTCCAATCTGAATTTACTTTTAACACGTTAAAAAAAAGAGCATATGATTAAAGATATTTTTGTCCAAAAAGTATTCAAATAGACCTCAAGAAGAGGTTTACTTGTTTCATCATGGTTATGTAATTTTCTAACAGAGGCCTAATAATAACGAAAAGATGTCTGAATTAGGGGGAATTAAATCCTCTACACTAGGATATCACATGTGAATAATTTCTATTAAACATCCTGTTGTACATCCGCTACAACATAAAATGGATCTAATGTCAGTCCTGTTTTTAAGTTTTAATATCGGTGCACTTCAGATCTCTGAATATTTAATGCTGCTATGCAAAAATTCTCTCAGATGCAGATAAATGAGATCATGTCTTACTTAAATGTACTAAGCATTTACACAAATCCCACTGTTTGTTTTCACTGTTTGTAATGTGGTGGAATCTTTTTCAACTAAAACAGATTTGCTGGCAGCTCTCTGCTGGATCTGATAACACATTAAAGTCATTCACACGGAGGTCACTTCTCTTGGGTGACCTTAATAAGCAGAGACAGCCACTAAAATGAATTTGGGCAAATCAGACAAGCCAACATCTAAGCGCATCTGCATCGTAAAAGCTTGCATTCAGCAGACAAGCATGGTGACAGAGCATTCCTTTAAAACACACCAGATAAAAGACTAATTTGGTCCAATTTTGCCAGAGGGATGCTTATCTCACAATTCAAATAAGGTCAAAAGAGAAAAACGGCAGCAGTGGGTGATAAGATCACAGTGGAAGAAGCTAAAAGGACCTTGTAACCCCCCCTGAAAATGGGTTATGCTTTGGATCTTTGTAGATGTGGTTAAGCACCTTATTAGCATTTACCTCCAGTGAGGACATGACTCAACAAAATAAACGTAAATAAATTACTGATTAAAGCAATGAAAAAAGAAATGCAGAGGTTAGTGTTATCAGATGAAAACAACTGCCAAATTTTTACTTCACACCAAACACGATAAGAAAACTGGACCTCAATGGAAATATTAAACAGGAATCATAAATCATCCCAGATTAAATGTTAGCATAGTGGCGTAATCTCCTCCACAGCAGGCGACTGCTGCTTTCAGAACTTATCAGGGACAAGGTGGGTGTGTGTTTGCAGTGGAAGAGAAAGAGAAAACTATTCACAATCACCTTCAGGTTTTATATTCAACACTACAGCAGCCAAGTGGGTCAGATACCAAAACAGAAGTCTAAAAAGTTTAGAGTTTATCAAACTATTTGATAAATTGTGCCAAGAAAAGGACAAAAAGTGCAAGCGCGTATAAACGAAATGTCTCAGAGCTTATAGATGTTGCGTTCATGTCCTAGCAGCAATGAGCCGCGGCAAGGGAAGTGCAAAATGAGACAGTAATGAAAAAACTGTTTCCATCAGCTTGCTGCTTCACCTGTCTTTGGAAGAGGAAAGAAATGAAAGATTGTTGCAACACAGCTGTCTATCATTTGTGAAGTACGACCCATCAGAGCAAGATTCCTCTCAGAAGACAAACGTGGATCAAAACACTTTCTCAGCACAGTTCCTCCTCTTTGATCAGTCACTAAACACGAGAACTGACTGAAATATCGACACAGAAAAATATAAAATGGAAGGCATGACACGGCTTACCATGGCAACAAAGTAATACAAGAAAAATTAACAAAAAAAATTCAACCAACTATAAAACAAGAGATGGTCTCACTCACCTGCAGCATCAGTTCTCTACACTACTTTACTTTTTATTTCTATTCGGCCTAAATTTAGTTTATTTGACAAAGATATGCATCAAATCCTCACAGCTAAGATGTTACTTATTGTTATTTTTATGGATGTAGATTAACAGGAAACAATTTTAATAATTTATTTGAAATATACTAATTAAATTGCTTTTCATTACAGAAAGAACTTATCACATCCTACGTTACCAAAAACTGGTCTGTTTTTGGCTTCATTGACTGGTTTGTGTCAAACAATCAGATTTAGTGTCAGTCAAATCTAAATGCATAAAGCTTTTTTCAGCTTGAACGGGTAGCACAGCACAAGCAGTACCTAAATGCACATTTAGAGGACACATAGTTACCAGTTGCGCTACCGGTTTGGTTAGTTTAAGCGTAAAAACAATATAAATGTCATTCATAACAATAGAAATATGCAACGAGTGGTCTTTGCCTACTTCAGTATAATCACACATTCAAACCTCAGAGATCAACACTTCTTGTGCAAGATGTAGCTGAATCACATACGACAGCTACTTTCTAATATAGGTGGATGCACAATAGACTCTGATTTGTTGTTGTTCCATTGACAAAATGTGGCTACAAGCAGGCACCTGCCAAAGTACCCAAAATCACTCCCGTGGTTATTCCTGCCAAATTAGGTGTCATCAACTCCCTATTTTGGCGTGATTACAGGCATTCAGCCAGACTCAAAAGGTAAATGCAAAAGGAACAAAATGTTTTATTTATTTATTTTAAAGTAGAAAAATCACAAAAAACAGCCATTAATTCTATGTATCAGGATATTTTCCCCTGATGAATGCCATTGGTTTTCGTACCTCAGTTTGCAGTACCAGTTAAATGCTTACTAAACCAATTCACAATGGACAAAGATGACAATGGGAATGGATGGCAGGCAAATTTATTTGTATAGCACTTTTCATGTAAAAGTCGATTCAAAGTGCTGTACATAAACCATTAAAACCATTACAGATGTTGTGATGAACGCATAAAGGTAGCAACAAACAGTGAAAAAAAAATCATTTGCATTTGTCCACGGGTGACTTTAGGTAGGAGAAACCAGGTTTATTTGCTTAAATTTAAATATTCTAGGTTATTTGGAAAGATTTCTGAAAGCACTAAGCCAGAACTCCAGCCTTTAAAAAAATCTCTATCATTCATGCAAATGTGTTCCTGGTTTGTGCGGCTCTGAGACTCGCTCTTCTTTGTTTTTCATTCATTTTTGTGTTTGTCACTGGTTATCATTCATTTGTGTTTTGATATTTCACAAAGATACTAGTTCTAAACAAAGGTATTTCAGTTATAAAATGGCAGACATTTTAACAACACTTTGAATTACAAAACTCTGCGTCAGATCCAGTTTACACAGAACATCATAGTTGCTAAAACTTGATCAGCTTTACCATTTATTATAGCAAGGCAAGATAGCCGATGATTAATTATTACACTGTCTCCCATTTCGGGGGGCATTTTGGAGGCCAATTATTTCTGCTCACTGTTTTCTGTAAAAATAAAACGTCATTAGCCCACTTCAGTTTTTATGTGAACAAGTGTGATAAGAATAATTTTAAAGCTTGATAGATAATTATAGGGAAAACAGTTCTGAACATGCAGCTGCAGAGGGGGTAAAAAGATGTAAGTAGTGTGCAGATGCACAGCAGCAAAAAGCAGGAAGTATAAAGGGTAAACTATACACACAATGCTTCCTCGCAGCTGCTGCCTATTACTACTGACACCATCCCCAGTGTGGTTGTCTGTGAACCGAGGAATGACTGAAATTTCCCCTTGTTTTAAGGTGTGCATGCGTAATGCACATACACTAACCAATAAATCAGCGTGCCAACAGATCTGTGATAAATGATGATGACTGTATGCCAACAAAGTGAGTCGGTTGCACCTGTAGGCTGGTGGTCATTTGTTTTGTGATTGCAAAGGGCACAATGAGTGATAGGCACCTTGTGAGTGAGCCCGATTTGGTTTGCCCTTTGTGCTGCCATATCTGGCTGACCTGCTACGGTTGTATCATCCATCCATCCATTTTCTACCGCTTATTCCCGAACGTGGTCGCGGGGCGGCTGGAGCCAATCACAGCTACACAGGGCGAGAGGCAACACACATAGACAAACAACCATCCACACACACAGTCACTCCTAAGGGCAATTTAGAGTCTCCAATCAGCCTATCCCCAAGGTGCATGTCTTTGGACTGTGGGAGGAAGCCGGAGAACCCAGTGAGAACCCACGCTAACGCGGGGAGAACATGCAAACATGGCAGATGGTGTTGCCGGGATCAAACCGGCAACCTGCTTGCTGTGAGGCTACAGTGCTAACCACCTTGCCACCGTGCAGCCCCGGTTGTATCAAAAGGTGGTTTATTGGATTTAAAAAGCACGTTGTTGTGGTTTGCACAAGCACCATGCAATGAAATACGTGGTGAATGGTATTTCTCATCTGCTGTGTAAAGCTTTTGTCATTCAAAAAGCGTGAAACGTACTGAGTTAATCAGTCTGAAACAAAGATTTACACATTCAGATGGTGGTTCTGTGTTCTTCTAAGCTTCATTTACACACATGTCAAAATGATGGAGTCACATGAATTTACTACTGCCGTTTGCAAAGAATTAAGATA
The DNA here is from genome assembly GCA_037177515.1 of Pseudomugil tenellus. Lineage (NCBI taxonomy): Eukaryota > Metazoa > Chordata > Actinopteri > Atheriniformes > Pseudomugilidae > Pseudomugil > Pseudomugil tenellus. The sequence goes on along the minus strand of JBAMHX010000008.1, from coordinate 23,824,604 downwards.
CTAAATAAAGTATGAAGATTGTTCTTTAAAACCATACAGTCATAATTCTTATTAGCATGCTAAGTGGTGTAAAACATGCTTTATTTTTAAATAAATACGTATTCAATCTATGCAGAAATTGCAGTTGCTGATTTTCTTTTGCTTATTTGGCGCTGATAGTGAGAAAAAAAACATCTGACTGTCAGATGTTGCTGGATAAACAATAGAGAAACACAATTTTGACATCTATTCATAAAAACACAATCTGTTGAATTTCACTAAGAAGCTGATATCAGTCCAAATCAATAGCTGCAGAGTGGGCCTATCTTATAAAGAACTGTTCTAATTCATTTCAATGTCTGCAGCCGTCTAATTAATAAAAACCAGTGAATGTCTAAAAGCTAATTTTGATATTACAGGATCAATGCTTGGATTTGGCAATGTTGACTTAATGTGCATTTTGGGATCAATAAGGGCACAGAAGAACATAAACTACATAACTGTGTGAGAAGTATGTTAGAAGAGAAGGAAGGTGCTGCTAGGGCGAGACTGACTCCTAGCACTGGATCCGCTGTCAGCTGAAATGCAATAATAATATCCAAGTACAGCAGAGTGTCTAGTTATTGCAACATTTGTTACACAAAGGGCTCTTTTATGGCCGGTGTTCAAATTTTCAATGATGCTTGCTGATTGGTTTGAAAGTATTTACTGAATAGTAAATGAAGGCAGTGATGCTAACTGACAGTCACTCATTTATTAAGGAATCATTATTTATTCAAAAATGTTTTTATGGCTCTAAACTGACTGTTTGTATTGCCTGCAGGTGATTGTTAGAGATTACCAACACTCACAAGATACTTAACACATACAATAAGCAGAGTATTTTGTAACTATATAAGTACTGTATATTATTGTATTATTCGAGCTTGTTTTTCAGAGTATAATCACACTCAGGATAAGACAATCCCTTTGCTAATATTAATATTAGTAGTATTAGGTAGTATTTAGAGGACAGCACCCAAACTAACAACTATGTGATACCATCCTGAATACCAGGTAGATATTCAGATAATACTATCTGAGATAAAAAAAAATTGATAGTAACAAAAGAAACTTGCCATTAAGCAATTTGATATTAAATAAGTGTATTAAATAAGTTTACCACTGATGTTTAGCACTGTCTGTACTCAAGCTGATTCCTTAAATTTATCACAAAAGCCCCCAAATGTTTTCCACCTACCCTTTTGTTAAAATCTAAAATATTCCAGCAGTGAGTTGCTCAGCATCTGGTTGACAACTGCAGTCCAGAACTCACAGAGGTGCTGCAAATTAATTTATAAAATAAAAGTAAGTAATAAAGAATGAATAGTTATGCTATTAGAAATCAAACATACATGCAAAAATCATGTAAATTAGAATTCTTTGCTTATACCTTCTCTGTCCTCTAAAGATTATTTAAAAAATGGACCCATTCCAGAAAACCATTCCCTACCTCCTTCCCTTCCCAAACACCTCCCAGCAACATCTCACCATTGCAGCCTGTCAGCAGGGCATAAAGCAGGATCCCTGGTATGTGTCTTTTATAGAATGCGGATAAAAGAAATTCTGCACAGAATCTGGGATTTGTAAAGAGCATTGTTACCAACAAAATCTATCCTCACTTCGACTTTTTACTCCCTTTTGCACTAACTGGATTGAACCTTTGCAGCAAACCTATACTGCACACACAACTAATGTACTCTGTGATATTGCACCGTTATTTATTATTTAGAGGTTTTATGTCAGAAATGAAAGAAAACAATTTTAAAAATATGAAGAAAATAAAAAAAATAAATACACAAAAAAACCCTTATGTACATATGTAGATTAGGGTGTCCAGATTCTTCTGGGTTACTATACATGTAAATTACAAAGTGCATAATGACTATAAACACTATAATTACAGGAAAGGCAACTTGACTCCTTGCTGGACCTTGAGTCATATTTTTAGGGCCACCAGTAAGCTACTTAAGTCAACCTCTCAATGTGGAACAATGGAGGAGTAATTCAATAAAATGCAGCTCTCAGAAAGATCAGCCTTCTGGTCTTCAACCCCGCTCCTGCAAACCTAGGACACTGCCTGAAATCTACAATGACAAAACAGACAGCTGTTGATTGGGGATGTGGCACTGAGGAGAATCAGGTCCCGGTGCACAAACTCATCCTGGCGCTCCCGTATCATCGCACTGACAGGGCTTGCAGGCTGAGGACTGAGAGGGAGGCAGAGGGGCTTAAACGTTAATGTTTCATTCATCAGAGCTCTGCACCCTGCCTCGGCTGCAGTATGAAAACATAACTGTAATGAAAATCCTATTGATCGGCGTCGCTTCCTTTCAGACAAATTGCACTGTTTTCTCAGCCTTATGGTGTTTGGAAGGCAAATGTAAGGAGCAAAGATAAAACCCTCAGGAGATCATTGTCCGGGCTCCATCATGACAGGCAGACCATGGATCAGTCCTAGCCCTCTACCAAATAGAAAATTAGGTTTTTTGTTCTTTTTCAAGGCAATCAGCACTGATCAAACATTTTGCAGGTATTAGATTCTGTGAGTGCCCTGACCTTTCACGTTCTTATTTTGTTTATATCACTGCTCTTTTCCAGTTATTCTCAAAGTCTTCTCCTCAAAAATATGAATTTTCACCATCAACACATTGGAAAATATATTTTTGCTCTGCTTTATTTCATCACCACACCTGCTGAAACGTCCTTGACTAAAAAAAACAGCTATATGGAATATCTGCTCCTCGTTGCCCCATCTCTGTGGCCCCCATTGCTGCAATCCAAACACATATGTCTCAAAGGAAAAAGCAATAAAAGCGCATTTCAAAGTTGCGCTGCTCATGTCAGTAAACTGGTTAGTTAGCCCTCTAGTGTCTAGTCGCACAGGTCTCAGATGCATCAAGATGGAAATTTTTAGAAATTTCTGACTTCATCACCCCTGCCAGCGGTCATCAGGGACAGACAAAGACAAAGAAAACCATTTTCGAGAGCTATCACAGAGCCTGTTATGTGGTCCCAATGGAGGCTTTTTCAAAGCTAACATGCATGAAGAAACAAGACAGACAGAGTGTGGATAACCATCTTACCCATGTGGAGTCTTCCTGCATTTCTAAATTAAAGATAGGGAGATAGCGCAGCTGCAATCTCTGCATGGGATCTCCATTCACTGCTGAAGTAAAGCAACTTAAAGGAAATAAATCAGCTCAGCATCTCTGAGGTCAAGGGTTTATTTAATGAAGTCATATCAGTGATGCCTCCACCCTTCTGTTATTATCAGGTAGTGTGTATATCTAGAGTGAATGCTTTTGAAGTTCAATAACAACTGTATCACTTCAAAAACTTCTTTAAATATTTTCTTCTCGCCTTTACAGAATATGTATTATTAAGGTTTTCCAAGCCTCCAGAAAATATTCTATTTAACTGTGAAGGTTCTATAATTATAATTTAATTGGTATTACTATTAAAATAGACATCTAGTACATCTTCATGGTCCTAAATGGAAACTACTTTGATAAAAGAATTCATTGTGCATACATTTGAAACTAAATAGCACAAACTAAAAGGAAGTTATGTGGTTTGAAAATCAGTTAAACTATATATTGTGTCTTTAAAAATAGTATAAAATCGGTATATTTCACTGACTAATTGCATTCTGTTTTGAAAAACACAAGACAGTGGAATATTGAATCTTAAGAACAACAGGTGTGTCACATGATTGCATAGAATAATTACATATTCAGAGTATCTGAGGGGAAAAAGATGTCTGCTTTAATATGGGCCTTAGCCCTTAAAAACTGATGTTTCATGAATTAGGTCAAATAAATAAGTGATGGTGGGGTGGAGGTTAGCACTACAGCCTCACATTGAGAAGGTTGCTGGTTCAAACCTCAGCTCGGGCAGTAGCCTTTCTGTGTGGAGTTGGCATGTTCTCTCCGGATACACAACCTTCTTCCCACCATCCAAAGACTTGCATGTTAGATTGATTGGTGATTCTAAATTGTCCTGTTTATTTTTGTTCTCTCTGTGTTGCCCCGTGATAGACTGGGTCTACCCTGCCTTTCACCCAATGACTCCTGGGATAGGCTCCAGCTACCTGCGACCCTGAATGTGATGAAACAGTTAAGAAAATGGATAGTTGGATGGAAATCACTCCATGGCAAAGACATGAATGAGACTCACACTTGTGATCAGCAGTTACTCAGCTCACCAGCCAGCATCAGCAATGGTGTGAGTATGCATTAGTGCAAATGGAATGGATAACTGATATATTTTAAAGCATCATTTCTGCTAAATTAAATATATATTTATAGCTTTTTGAGCAATATTTTATTTTCAAGGAGAGACTTATTTACCATGTTTCAGCAAAGCAATGGAAAAACACATTCTGCGTGTATTAAAACAAGATAACTCCCTGTATTAGGATACTTCAAGTGTTAAATTGGCCTGCTTGCAGTCCACATCTGTCAAACTATGACATCTGGCATTTTATGAAATTTAAAAAAATTACAAAAGCAGCACCCTACCAATATTGAACACTGAAAATCATTGAGCCAAACAAGATGACAAACAAATTTACTCAGATACAAAATATTAAGCAGGGTAACATCAAACCATGCAAGTTCCCCAAACTGGGCTAAAATGCTGAATTTTTCATATCTACCACTGTGCCTCCAACTGTTTGTAGCGAATAACAAAATGTGTGGGTGGGGACTGTGTGAGCAGTTCTGTTCCTATTAACATCCAGAACATAAATTTGAACGGACAGAGTAAATTATAACAGCAGCATTTGAAGGAGCATTTAAATGTTTTATTAAGATAAGCAATACTATTTTCAAAACAAAGAGCATGACTGTCTGTTTTAGAGACAGTAAAGTGATAATAAAAAAAGCAAACCACACACTATTTTATATGCATTCACAGTAATAAAGCCATCAGTGAAAATGAGAGACTATGCCAGAATTTGGGACCAAACTGACACGGCAGCTTTGGCTACAATAATCCGACATGCTAGAGAATTAACCACGGTATTATTTCTAAACCTGCAGGACTGTGCGGCTTCTTTAGAGAAACTTTAACACATGGACCAGCATCCATGTAATGACCTAACAATCAAGGAGGGTAAGGAAATAATGCTGCACAATTCAGTAAGACACTTCCATCTGCAAAACTTAAAAAAAAATTTACTTGAATAAATATTTCACAAAGCCCTTGGCAGAAAAGACAAGAAGTGTATATCATGGTGGAAGGGTGTACATACATTTCCAGGCTTATATTTTGACTCTTATGTCATGGAGACACAGATTTACTGTGACAACGCCGATGTCAAGTGTTGCCCTTCTGCAATGCAATGCACAAACATGGCACATGCAGCTTTCTCACATTGCACGCAATATTCCCCGAGACTTGCATTATCTACACGGGTATTTATATTTTTCTAAGAGCAACTACATGCAGAATTTATCTTTAGCTTTACGAATCTGCCTCAGATGGAAACAGAGGCGCCGTACCTGAGGCGGCAGAATGCTGAATTTGAGTACTTCATGCAGAGTCTGGCAGCTTCAGAAGTGTCATTCTGTCACTCACATTGCTGCTGTTAGATTCAGGCTGGGATAATGAGAATGAACAGTAATGAAACAAGTCTGACCTAAAAATCTTGTATTTTAATCCCTTTAGTTTTGGATCTAATAGTTATGATTGGATGGAGAAAACACTTGGGACCACCTAGGCATGAAAAAAGCAGTAGGTCTCTTTCCATTTGAAAATGTACACTCTATATTTCCTTTTAGCTAAACACATTTAACTTCCATCCATTTTTTAATAAAGTTCAATGAAGATAATGTAAATGCAATAACTTACATTTTATTCCTGGCAGAATAAATAAAGCCCTCTATTATAGATCAATCCTGACAAGATAGCTCATTTGCATATAATAAAAATTAATTTGGAATAAAGTCATTAATAGGAAACATACGCAACTCAGTCATTTGATTTTATTAATTTTCATAGCCAGGGGAAAATGACTAATTGTTCTTCATAATTCATTTTCTTGTTATTCTGCTTATGGTCTTGTTTTCTTAACACATTCACCTTTTGAATGTACCCTCATGAATAAAGGATCTGATTCCACCGTCAACCCTGCCCCAATTCATAGCTTCAGAAGCTTCGCACATTAAAAAATTACAGTTACATGTTTGTGAATGTGTCAGTGGGTTTGTGTGCATGTGTCTGTTTGCTGTGTAATCCATTCTGCATGTTTTCCCTCCTGTTGAAGGATTTGCCACCATAGCCGCAAGCACGTCACCCTATAATTGTCCTTCATTTAATATCTGTCGCGGCACTTCTATAAGTCTACAGCCATTGTCACAAAGCGTGTCCTGCAACCCTAATGGGGTCACTCTATTTTTTCCTCAGTATCTCATACAACTAGCCTTTGTTCCTTGTAGCACAGTCTGGAGATGCCATTAGTGGGAAAAGAAGACAGTGATGTTTAATGACAGGCAATGACTCTTCTGGTCAAAAGAGCACCCCAGAGTCATCCGAGTGTCACACGTGCTCCTCCCCTTTGACTGAACTCCCCAAGATCACCTTTGTTCTTGCCATCTAAAAAGAAGGGAGCTAATTGTATGACAGGGGTCAGGGTGCCGCCCACGACAGCCTGAGTCGTGCCACGGGCAGGCAATCTTGTCAAACACACTGTAGGAGAATACAACGTTATAAAATATAAATACAAATAGGCAATAGGGGGGGGCTTATTTCGCTGCAAGCGGCAGTTTTTGTCTTTGTGTTCTGTTCATGACTGTTGTCATCACATTTAGGGCTAAGCTCAAAAACATGCAGAAATTCTGCAAGCAGCTGGGTAGGATGATAAGAGGGAAGCTACATGGCCTGTTTGGAGCTGATAACTCAGACTCAGCATAAATCAAACACCTTCTGGCGATTCAAATAATTTGTACAGTGGGGCATCATTTGCTGGGAAGGGACAGAGGAATTCACTGTAAGAAAGTATCATGCCTCAGTGCCCCGAAATGAAATGCTGCAGACATGTCAAATTATATCTTCCAAGTGAAATGCTTAAGTTGTAATTTACCAGCATTACTGGTCTACACAACAGTCATTTTACACAATAGATTAACTGTAGAGTCTCCCAACTTATTCCATCTGCTTCCATCACCAATGTGAGCGATTTTGAACAAATCTAAGGTCATCTAAGGGAGTGAAAGAAGGGTTGTCTTGACTCCTGATTTGTTATTTGACATGGTCAAAGCAAACCAGCTTGTGGTTCATTTGTGCATAATGACATGTGGTGACAGTAGCGCAAACCACTCTATAGGCAGTTAATGGAGTTACTTGGCTGCTTCACACTTGTGGGACCTCATGCCCCACTGTTTGCTTTAGGCGCTGGCAATTTCCAAAAGGCTGCGGGATGCTCTCTGCATCCGTGTTGGCTTAGCGCAAAATGGCAGCCTGTTAGTGAAAACAGGAACAGATAAGGCTGCAGTTTATACTTGGGGAGAAAATAAAGTCAAGCTGTGAATCTACCTGAGTGTGTTACTTGGCTCAGTGTTGAAGGTTTGTTACCGGCTGTCTGAAGTCTGGAATGTAATTTTACGAACCTGACATGGAAGAGCAGACTTACAAAAAATGGCACTGTCTACAACCTCTCAGCTTGGCTTAACAAGTAGAGCTAAAGTATGTCATTGATTAAAAATATCTGAAAGTTAAAATGAGCTTGATAGAATTGAAAGCTAAAGGCAGCAGATCTTCAAAATGTTATCCAAGAATGGGGAACATTTTAAATGTAGAAAAGGGACAAATATTTCTCTTTTTTTTCTATAATTTTGTTTTTTCTTTTTTACAAATCTGGACAAGGTCTAGTAGACGTCTGTAAAGAAGCGCACAATGATAACAGACTTTCTATAGAAGTGAACTATCTTGTTAAAATATTACTCTGCCCTCACATGCAAGGGCTTAGGACTCCATCGTTTCTGCAGGAAGAATAAATAAGAAGCGTGTAAGGAGAAAGTTTAACAATGACGAGCTGACTGAGCCGGAATAGTTTTTTTTTTATTTTATCACAACACTGGTGAGAGTGGCAGAGCAAAGCCATGTAGCGTATGACACAGAGCAAGAAGCTAGAAAATAAGCCAAATTGCATTTGGCTTTGTAATGGTTCAATCTGAAGCCAGGGTGTCCAGACTTTCAGCTGTGCAATTTTTTAAAAAAAGCAGGAATATTATCTTCAATAGCTCAACATGGACTGTCCAACATCGTGATTCTCTTTTTGCTTGATACTACGTAGGTGATTTAGAGACATGGTCTGAAGTGTGGTTCCAGGAAGTTTTAAAAGGCAGCAAAAAGGATGAATCATAAGAGCACTTAAGATTTCAACAGAGGAGAAGTCACTGTGGGAGAGAGCTGAGACAAAATAACATTTTTTTCTTTTAGAAACATGAAGGGACAATAGATACAAAGCCTCACATCACATCAGCTACAAAACCCTCCATGACAAGATGTCAAAGAGTAAGAATATGAATCCCAAGCACATACAGGGAATAAATGAATATTTCAATGTAGTTCAAATTAGCAAAGCAACCTGAAATATTGTGGCATCTGATAATTACAGTTAACACTTAGACTTTTTGTACCTAAAGATGTGTTGATAAGTGAAAAAAGAAGAAAAAAAAGAGATTGCCTGGCGAGACTTTGGTGGTAAATTTAACAAGCCCAGCTAGGAGGGAGTGAAAGGCTAATAAATAACTTTCCTTTCGTTTTTTGCTCTCTCTTTAACTCTTTCTCCTCACACGGTAATTCATTATTTCCGACTGTTTCTTTTCTAGACACTAATAAGGACACAGAAGGGTAATAAGACCCTTAGAAGGGTGCTGCCCAGTGTACACCCTGAAACTCTCCAGAGAAAAACGGCTCTTTGTGGATTAATGTGTCTTTATGAGGCTGTTGTGACTGGTGGAGATTAAGGAGACTTTGCCCCCACAGCAGGTTTGACCAGTCAAGGCCCAGGTGCCACGAGGTCTAGCATAAAGGAACCTCTCAAAGCAAAACTTTCGCAGCTCATCTAATGAGTAGAATAACCACAACAAAAGCAATCTATGACGACAACAGTTTAGATGCTTGCAAAGATGGGAATAGTTTTAATCACACAAAACAACAGCCAACATCTTGTATTTGTAATTGTAACTTGTAAAACGATCTGATAAGGTTTGTGAGCAGTTCTATCGGAAATATTTCCATCTAGATCCTGACAGATTTCAGGCAAGTACTCCTGCTCCGTCTGAACTCCACCTCAAACAGCTGCGCTTCTCTTCCCCTCTACTTCAGATTATTCCTCAAAGATATGGGAAAATAATCTAATTGCAATTTTTCTGACCAATTTTGTGATTTGGTTCGCAACCTGTTAAGTGTTCCTCTAGATTTATATTTTCTATGTGACATGGAGAATTATCACATGACATCAACATATGAATGTCTCTATATTCTAACGATGGCAAAAAGTTGGGATATGAATGTCTTTCCTTACCAGCTACATGATGCAAACACTGAAGCTTGAAGGTTGCATGTCACCTACTGCATTTTTATATCCCCCGAGTGTCTGAGATATTATGGTTTCATCCCAACCACCGCCACCCGATATCCTTCGTGTGAGCAGGATAACAGTTGAATTTTTATATTTAGTATACCTGTTTAGAACACCAAGTGGATGAGCTGCATCAAATTTAACTGTTTTGGGATTTGTGAACCAAAAATAAGATTTTTGACTATATCTCTGGAACTATTTACAATTTAATTCTCATACTCAGTATACCTGTTTACATCCCAAAGGGGACGACCTGTATCAAATTTCATGATTATTGGATATATGGTTTCCCCACAAGATGGTGCTTTATCCACAACAAAATCCGATTTTTGGCTATATCTCTGGAACTATTTGTCTCATTGACCTTAAATAAAGTACAAATAAAAAGGTCATGACCTCAGGGTGTATCCTGTCCATACCGGGCTGGTTCAAAGTTTCAACACCAGGTGGAGCTTTGTGACTGAACATGTGCAGCTTTATATTATTGTATTGTGTCTATTTGAAGATTGAGGAATAGGAGGATTGGGGGCGTGGGGGGATAAATCCCTAGCGGTCGCTTCTTACTACATAGGCCTTGTCCTGTTTCTCCCTGTAGAAACATCTAAACAATCTAATGATTTATACTGATTTAAAATCTCATCCTATTTACACCACAGCCCTTAATTTGTCTATATGATTTCTGCACTGCACATGGCCAGGTTTCCCCCCGATGCTGTGCACACACAGACTCGTGATCGCACGCTCAGGTGTGCACACTCCAAACAGCAGAACCAGATGATGATGGAAACATTTGAGTTATGCTGAGAACTTCACGAACTTCATTGAATCGATTACTGGGACGTGGTAAGGCAATGTCTAATGTGTCATATTTGAAACACAGTTTTTGAGAAATATTGCATCACTTTATGGTAGAAACTTCATTCAAAACATTGTTGCACAGTAGTTCATACTGGTCCCCTGTCCCCTGGTGAACACTAGAAAGCAGAGGACTATATATTGCACAATTTTGACCTAATAAATGGTTAAAAAAAAAAAAAGCAGATTTTTTTTTAAGATTTCATGTTTTATGACAGTTGTTCTTATTTCAGGCTTTAAAGGGAAATATTGGTCAATCAGTCATTGGTTTTAATACCACGTTATCTGAATTCTATATGACAAAAATATTTAAGGCATCTCCCCTCAACAAAACTGTCTCTAGTTACAATTATCAGGACTTTCAGAAGTTTCTGTTTTTCCTCCATGTTTTTTGTCTATGATGAGGTTTGAAGATGTGACTTTACAGCTGAGTATAGCTGCTACATAATCAAAGATGCCTACGTTGTTAATACCCCACCTTATTAAAGTGTGGGACCCTCTCACTGGAAAAAATTTCGAGGAGTAAGAGTAAGTTGCAGTTTTCAGCAGATGTGCACAAAAACCCTGTAACTCTGTCCTCTCTGCACTGCGGCTGCCTCTTCTTCACCTTCACTCTCCAGCTGTGAGAGAGCAGATGATAATAAGGGAGTAATGCACAATGCAAATCCAATTTAAACATAGCAGACAGGGTAGAATCACTGGCCATTTTTTTAATGTGGGCCCTAATGTAGCACAGGAAAGATGACGGCAATAAGGATGCAGCAGGTTTGCAACCAGGCTGTGTGACATGTATGAGTGATTTGGTTATTGCAATGACTTTAAAAGCAATTTTGATTTCAAATAATTGTTTTTAATTGTTCAGCCTTACTCCTGAGCTCACATTTAAAATGATAATCTTGCAGAGATCAAACGTATTCTGATCTGAAATGGTGCACAGGAATCTTAAAGCAGCACCTTAGAAATAACCCTATCAGATGTGGTGACGATGGACACATGGCCGCATTCAGTAAGCAGCCTATATGACTGATATTTGCTTGCTATCAAATCAATTTGTAGTTAATAGTAACTCATAGTTTTAACAACAAATGCACTGAATCCCCCAAAATCCCAGTGTTCCAGCTGACTTGGCCCCGAATAAGGTTTCAAATCTTATCTAAGGAGAATAACACTCCAGGGTGTTTTCAACTTATGAATGATGAGATGTTCTGAATTGGGAATACCAATTTGCTACTCTGACTTCAAACTAAAGGATGGAGGGAGTCATTAGAAGGGCTGTCAGCGATATCGTATGAACCGAGCTTGGTCAGAGGCCAGTGTATTTCAATCACAGCATGAAATTGGACACCAACCCCCATCCATTAAGTGATGGCTGCATTGAATAAATAACTTCTTATATTCAAGTTTATTGGTAACCAGATGTCTGCCCGCCCAAACTGCATGTTAAGCAACTTAATTAAGATAACAAACCAACTAAGCTTTGTTACTTTAAATACAATAAAAATGTAGAACAAGGCCAACTCATTGTTTAAGTCTATAAACAACACACTAGTAAACACACATTATTCAGTGTCCAATTAATCTAAAGTAGCATCTGCGGCGCTAGAGAGGAGGCCATCTTTTTAACAAAAAAGACTTGAGCATCAGCTGCAATGGATCTTCTGTCCACCCACATAAAAGTTCAGTCTTCCTTTAACATATATCTTCCAAGATGAGTGTACTAGGATTTTTTTAACTCATGACTTGTGCACTTAATGACGGGTGGATCAACTTATAGAACACAAGCCTGAAGCTGTTAATCAAAAATAAATGAGATGGATCGTAGACTTTTTCTCCCTGCATATCTGAAGGGATTTCCTCATGGGGGGATGCTTTTTATCTTTCATCACAGCAGGTTCAACAGAACATCGCCAGGCTGGACTTAAAACACACGAAAATATTCAGTGCTATCACTGACTGCCAAGGCCACCCATGAATACACATGGGCCGCATCCCCCACCTAAACCAGTCCAACTGCTTTAATCAGAGGGGTTTTCATATATGTTGGTTGCCTAAACACAACAGAGAAAATGTCATTTATTGATGAGCTGAAAGTCCTAGAAGGAATAGTAGTGGACAAACAAATTTACATATGACCTAATTTGAATTACAGTGGGGAAAATATAAAACATGTTATTCTGCAGTGCAATCACATATGTGGGTGAGAGGGAGCAGCTGACTGCTTACACTGAAGTTCATGGTTTTCATTTCATGTTTGTAATGCTTCATTTTCTCTCTATTTTCTTCAACAAGATAATGAAATTGAGTTGGTTAGTAAATTCAGAGTTAATTATGAATTACATGTTGTTCCACTGCATAACGTACAATATCATATAATTACAGGTAGCCACAGGAAAACTTCTCATACCAGTAGCTGCACTTAATTTCAACATTTTTCATCAACACTTGGTTGCCTCCAGCTTGTTCAAACATCTACCACAGCCAGTTTTAGAATGGATTATATTGAGATGTTCTTCAAGAGAAATGTACATACTGAAGCTAATTTCCCACCAACTTGTACCAGAACAAATTTAACTCGGGCATCACATAACCCAGTAATATCCATATGGTTCAGAAAACAGTGAAATGATGAATGGATCTTTGTATAATGTGCAAAGTCATGTGCAGAGTGTTCCTTGAACGTAAATATGTTATTTAAATGTTTCTTGACTGACCTGAAAGTCCTTATTGGGTTCTCTCCAGTAAACATCCTTTTGTCTTCCTTCACCATCTATATGTGAGTTGCATTATCATGCAGGATTATAGCGTATAAAGTAGCTGACTTGTCCAGAATGACGACCTGGAGAAACTTTTCTGTGAGCTAATCTCTGCAGTTTTTTTTTCACCTTGTCTACAGGAAGTTTACCTGAAATGCTTCGGCAAGTCTCTGCAGCAATAAAATAAGCTTTTCTCTCCCCTTCTTAGTCAAACAATGTTTTTTCCCAAAAGCTTTGGCTTTACAAGCTGCAATCTTGCTTTTTTTAAAAAAATCTGTGTGTGTGAAATGAAATATAAAATATCAAAATGAATGATATGCTAAAGTAGCAAAAGGCAGCTAAATCCATGCAGACGTATCAGAGTTAAATGAAGACAAAGTCTGAAGTAGAATCTAAGGAAAACATTAAATCCTTTATTATTCATACAAGCAAGTTCTAATGGAAATATTTTATGAACTGAATCTGCATAAAAGTATTTTATTTGTCTAAAAGCTACCATAATTTCTACCATATTTAAACACTGACATCCTCTGTGGATATGTGAGGTAGGTTGGTTGATTCAGACCAATATCTGTATTGGCCTCTGATCTGCAGAATCACATTGATATTAGAAGCAATATCGAATCCTATCGGTCACATTCCTAGTTACTGGGGTAACTGTTAATGTGATGTACCAGTATTTCTTGCAAGCATGCTTAATGACAAAATTAGTTCTACAAAATATCTGTTTATGTAACATCCCATTTGATGTTAACTCTGCTTTGAACGTACAGTAAGACCGGTGGGTAAAAACAGTACCAAAGCAGAACAGCTCTGTATTCATCTTTTCAAATTCAAGCATTAGTGACAACAAGCTGCAGGTATGAAAACACATTTTGATTCAACATGAATGCATTGCCAGTGGACATTTAAATCCATACAAGCTATAATCAAGTGCACAGCAAGCTGTAAAACGCTGCATCCAGCCTCAGTGGTAGTTGTGTTGTCGTGATTAATTCTATGGGAGTAAAGACTTGAATGCGTTTTCAGTGAGCCTCGCGTTTCTGATGGCCCTGCCAAGAAAATCTGCTGCTTAGCTTTAAGCTTTGAATCTGTAATGTTCAGACCTCGTTTCACATGGGAAATGTTTTTGTTTGGGAAAAACAATAACAGAGACCTACATAGATCAGAAACGCTCTCTCACTACAACGGAGGAGAAAAAGTGGTTTATGTTTTACAGGAATCAACTTGTTTGGTGCATCAGCAGAAGGATTTTTGGAGACGACTTTGGATGCAGATGTGACCTGAGCCATCAGTTTATTTCTTCCACAGCAAATAGAACAAAAGGTCATACAAATGACATCAGAAATGTTGTATCAATACTGAATTATTGAAAAGCTAAACTGCTAAATCCGGACTAGAATAACATTATACAGCATGCTGTCTAGGGTTTACTGTGCTCTTAGAGTCACTGCTCTGTTGACTCAGTTGAATTGCTCGCCTAGGGCACCAGCGCCTGGACACATACACATAATTAGGAAAGGTCACTGTGCCTCCTGTCTTGTCAACAAAATCATTTCAAGATGACAAATTCTGGCTCGGGCTGAGCTAGACCTCCCCCAGATGCCCCTGCCAATCAAGCACCAGCAGGGCTGTTCTTGCCTTAGGTGATTTCTAATTATCCCTTTTTGCATGGCATCCTAAATAGGGGTAGGCATAACAATGAGCCATACATTCGGGTGGAGGTGTGACGACTGGCCAATGTATCATTAAAAACTGATGCAAGAAAAACACCAACCCAATGAGGATTTGTCCTTATAGATATAAGAAATGTTGCCATTTAACACATTTGTAATAACTATATGCAAAACTTTGGGGATTTATGTCTCTAGTACTTTTCTCAGACATGGCTTTGTTGTCTATGACCCATTTTAATTTACCTTCCCAAGCCAGTCGTTTCCAAAAAGCTACTTTACACATACGTTTCTTTGCATCTAATATACGCTGCCTTTCGAGATGACGCTGCAGCCAAAGCTTTCAACAAGCGTCTCATCAATGTGCACTCACTGAGAACTGGAAAGGTACACCAGCCTTCTTGTTTCTGTCTCTGGCAAATCTTCCTGCAGCTCCTTTGCAGACATGTGGAGGATGTGCTTTGTTTTACTGTCTCACTGCCCAGCAGATATGCAGTTTAACCAGAAGGTTTAATTAGTTTTCTCAAATCCTTCCTAAATAACACAGCTTGGTAAGCATCAGCTAGCTTAAGATGACCCTTCCATTGGAGTCTGTGGTGGGTGAGTGTTACCACAAAGTAACATAAGTCAGAGCATTTGCTAAACCCTGAGCATGTCATTAAGGGACATTTTCTAATTGGAACCTGCCTGATAAGTTAATTAATACCGAAATAGTACCATCCAATCTTCTGGACATGCAAGAATGTTTTTTGTGTCTTTTCTTATTTAATATAATCAGCATTTGAAGAAATGTATATAGTGCCTAAATGCAGGGGAGGTGCAAAGACCTTAACACACAGCTTTATTAGCTTCAAACATACACACAAACACACACACACACACACACAAACACACACACACACACACTCAAGAGCCAACATTAAAAGTAGATAGTAAGAAAAATGAGCAAAAATTTTAAATACTAGTTCACATAAAAAAAAAAGCTCCAGACCGTTTCAAAGCTTCTTTCTTGCTGCCTGATCCTCACACTTCCCATCTAGACCACTGTATGATGAAGTGGAAATGGCTTTCACATCGCTCCCTGGTGGCCTTACTAAGGAACTATTAATCTATGGCTCTCCATATTGCATTCAGATCTGCCTTCCCAAGCCACCACCTGGCCTGAAGTAAAGGCCAAGAGAGAGCTCAGAGGACGAGAGGACTGGCTCTTATTATGAGCTGCACCAAGACACCTCTGGGCTTCTAAGCACTAGCGCTGACAGTGACTGATGGCCAATTAACCATTTGGAGAAGAGTATTGATCACTTGGAGAACAGGAAGGACCTGAAAACATCTCCTTACACACCACTATTCTCACTGTACGATGTGAGCAGCCAGACAGAACATCATTTATAGTAAAAAAAAAAAAAAAAAACAAAGCACGGCGAACATTATTACTCAATAATGCATCTCAATGCCAATCTCTAAAAGTGTTTTTGAAATGTTTTTGACAAACATCACGCTCCCGCCCACACCGACAGCAAACCCCCTGCATGGCATGAAGGCTTCTGGTATCATGTGAATAAAAAAAACAACAACAACAAAAAAAGCAATGTGAGTTCAGGCTACATGAAAATGATTTATGTTTGATAATAAATTACTGCTGTCCATCAGCTTGGTAAACCGTCTCCTGCTGAAGGCTGGTTGGGATAAAAGTGTCGTATCAAAGCAACTGTGGATTGTAGCTGGGCGATCATATGATGTAATGTGTGTAATAGTTGCAATACATTTCTGGTTAATCACTGTGATCAGTTGTGAGCCTATTTACTTATCTACACCTGCGTTTCAGTCATTAAATTAGTATGAAAAATAATCATTCTTGAACATTTACGAATTGTAATTGAATCGAGCTTACATCAAGAATTGATTAAAAAGTGCATCGGCCCACCGCTAAGGTATGTCTGCGATCAGTGCCCTGAAAAACCAGCAACTCATGTTGAGGCCACAGAAGCAAAACAAAAGTAAATTGTTATTCTGATTTGGTCGGGTTCAAATTACACCGGGCTTACCAGATCAGATATTCCTACAAGGACTACGTTCATGTTGGTATCTCAACAAAGAACTGTCTTCACCCTAAAACATCAGAGATCTCTAGAGAAAATTGGATCCCAGAACAATGAGGATGAGTTGATTAGAGAGAGTGCGCATCCTTCATTTTGCGAGAATTTATTTATTACAAAAAATTATAAATATAAAGTCAGTAATATAGAGTGAGCGGACACGTATCTGGCTGGATTTAGATACGAGTTGGATTTGTCCTTGTCTCCTTGTTTAAGCTGCATATTTCTCTTGACAAAATCTCCAACCTTCCCTAAAATCTAATACACACTCATGCAGCTGAAAACACTTCGACACACATTCATCCCTCATGTATCTAACTAAAACTTTCCACAGGAAAACAACATCATTGATCTTGTCACACACTTCATTCTGGAATGTTCCATGACCTTCTTCTTGGTAAACATGTTCCTTGGCCTGATCACAAAACTTGGTTTCCCAGCCAGTTTGATGCCTTTAAAGTACATGACTTTAGCTTCTGCTTGTATCACCAGTCCAGCTCAAGATTATAACAACCTCAGCCACAATGCAGGCCAAAATATTGTTATGTGATAATTACAAAACCCGTAAGTAATTTTATATGAATTAGTTCATGTAACACAGCAAAAAAATACAGTTAATGCCAAAAAACATTCTGCTACCACTGTATGAAGTCGTAGCAAGAGCAAAAAAAGCTTACAAGTTCTTGCATAGACACGGTTATCATTGGAGCTATTTTAAAAATCCCAATTTGACATGATCTCTGCAAGAGAAGCTGGTATTGGGCATGCATGCATGTCACAGTGGTGAGCTGAATCCACAAAAAAGAGCCATCCTCCATATCTATGGAGATTCTGATAGTTTTCAACTTTAGATATTTATCATCAGGTGCTCAGAAATAAAGTTTCAATACTGTTAATACTATTCAAAACATGCAAGTTTGAGCTGTTTTCTGAAAGAATGCTTCACTTTTCAGATGCAGCTTCTTCAAAGTGGTGAACAGAAGCAAACAAAAAACACTTTACCCGTCCTGTTTATGAAGATTCTGATAGTGATCTTGTTTCATTTGGAAAAATATTGAGCTAATCTCGATTTATTTTTTTTTATTTGTTTTCTTGACAAGCGCTTTAAACTGGCAGTACTTTATCCTATTTTTCAGCCATATCACCCAGTCCTAGTAGCAGTTTGGTGGCATCTTCATCATGCCTCCCTGTTAATATGGATTCCCAGTATAACTGCTCAAACCCATCCACTAGCTCAGCTTACTGATCAAGAATAGTAAGCCAAGTCAAGGCTAAAAAATTCAGTGGAATAAAACTACAGAGCAGCAGTGGTATTTTATACTGTATACTGACCTCCGGGATTCAACCTCAACCTTCACATGTCCCATGTTTTTCGCTGAGGTGAATTTTTTTCTCTGGTTGAGAACACAGTGGCATCCAAGGTTGAATGTCAACTCTGCATGTTCTTTTTCTGCATGCCAGTATAAGTGAGAGGGAGCGAGAGAGAGAAAAGACTCAGGGACGCGAACATTCGATTAAACCCTTTAGCGAAAGACTTGAGACTCAGCTCAACCAATTCACCCCACCTTCTCACTGGTGACCTTTGTACGAGATGGTCAGCAGTGAGAAAAACACAACAGCAGAGGCTGAAGCCACTTTATGTGACTGTCACCTTCCATGATGTGAGACATGGAGTAATCTCACCCTACACCAGAATTCAGTATTATGGTACTTAAAATGGAATAAAACCACAATTTGTGAATGCTGTGTGCTGCATTTGAGGAGGGGACATGGGGTGGAGGGCGGGGAACCTTATTTCAGGCCCTAAGCACTCTCACATGGACCTGAATCATAGAAATGGGGTAATTGAAACAAAAGGGCAGAGTTTGACAGAGATGTAGTGCCTTCGCAGAGCCTCTGCACAGACTGCAGAAAATAACACCTAACTCCTCCCCTCTGCAAGGTTCATCCTCCCCGTGTCCTCGGCAAAGACTCTGTCCTTCCCTTACTTTTCAAGAGGGCCATTTGCAAATGATAAGTGCAAGGACGTAGCCTTCTAAGATAAGGCGGCCGGGTATTTGTCACCAAATGGAGCGTGTGCCTTCATTGTTTAAAGCTGACCTGCGTTGACATGCACTGTTTACCTTTTATTTGTTGATTCTGAACTATTATCAGTGCCTTCATTAATCACTGCAACTCAAACGGAGGAAATTACTTTGCAGGGTTTTGGACAGAAGAAAAGATTAACTCAGTCCTGGTATTCTGTCCTTTAAGCAAACAAAACTGCAATATTTGATTAGCTGTGTTCTGCAAATAAGCAATTCAACTCCTCTATTGTGATGTTGTCCATTTTTCTAATGTGCTAAGCAGCATAAAAATGTAATCCAGGCATTTTTACAGTTGAGGGATGAAATCATTTCACGTTTCTTTCTGTTTTTTGTCTAATTTTTTTTGTGTATAATTGCTTCCTTGTGCAATACATTCAGAATTTGCACAACATGCAAATTAACTGTTTAAATATCAGCAGTTGAGAAACTAAATAGTTTTTAGTAAAACTTGTTCCCCTTCCACTGTTAAGTGTGCATGCACGCTATTTGAATTCATCTCCAATGACTAGAGGGAACAAAAACTCTTTCTGGTTGTAAGTGATCATTTCTGTGTAAAAGACCATATCCTGCAAATGCATGGCCATCATTTACCATGCATTAGCTATGGGACAAAAAAATGAAGTGATTTTAAATTCATTTGACCAGAAGGCAATTTTCCCCAATAAATTATGTTAATTTTGGCTTTAGTCCTCCTTATCACATTCTTTAGGGAGTCAATGAGGAGAGAGAAAATAGGCTGTGAGAAAGGCAACTTTGGGATGATTCAAATTAGAATGATAAAAGTAGTCTGGCAATAGCATCTTATATTACTGTAATAAGAAATGAGACCTCACAAATGACTGTATTATGCAATACATTTCTGCTTGTTGTCATTTAATGGCTACCCCCTTGCATCATCACAAGATTTACGCCCTGTGGAAATTGCTCTGCGGTGATTGTTCACAGAAGAGAAGTGCCTGATACCAAATCCCATGTTCCCTCAATGAACCAGACAACAATTGCTTGGCAACACTCTCACTGGGCAGAGGGAAAAGCAAACAAACAAAAAAAGATGGTTTTTCATTTTCTCTGCATAGATAGTTTAGTTTTGATCTTTTCAGAAAGAGGTAACAACAAGCAACAGAGCAAAGTTTAAGCAAATGATAAGCAGCAGCAGCAACAGGAGGGGGATTCGTCTGTACTCATGCAATTACATACACACAAAAAAATACATGTATGCTAATCTTTGTGGAAACACCTTCCCACACACACACATACACGCACATACACACACTTTGCATGCTGAAAACATCAAGTGCTGTGCACACACAGGCAAAGCAGAACAGTTCTTTGTTCCTGAGGCTCAAAGCTGAAAGTGTACCACTCTGTCCGGCCCGTCAGATCACTCACGGCGCTGTTAAAAGGAAAGTGCTCAGCCAGCTCAAACCTAGATTGGCAGCTCCTACCTTTATTACTGAGTTATGTTTCCTACAAAAAAAAAGGACAAGTCAGCTTTGATAGCAATAAATGCCTAGTCAGCAGCTTGCCTCGCTACAGAGGATGGGTTGACTGATCTCAGCTGAAACTGTCCCAATCCTGATGCAGAAAGAATTGGATCCCCAAATTACCTTTCCGATCCATTCCTGCTACTCACTTTGTTCAATAAAATAAGCCTCTAAGCAGTGATGGGAGCTTCTGAGGAGGCTTGTAGTGGTCAAATAAAACAAGAAGAGGTCTGAAAGGAAAATTGAGCCAGAAGACGACAAAGACGCTAATAGAATTTCAACAGCACGTCCCATATTCACCCTTTTCACTACCTGAAATGTTCTACTTGGGGTCATGGCAGAGATGTGAGCTCATGTGAGCAAATACTGAGTGGCATGAAGGGAAACACCCTGTACAGATCTCCAGTCCATCCCAGAATGAACAAAGAAGCAGCGTTGCACTGTTGGGAATTTAGTCTTAAAAATTGACCTATATCTGCAGATCTGTAAGACTGTGAGAGAAAATTATAAACACGGCAGGAATGTGCAACTTTTTTTCATCAAAACCAACCACCACACCCCACATGCAACCCAGTAAACCAATCAAAATACATCACTTTCAACAAGCATCGTAAAAATGACTTGTAAATACCACCACACTGCCACCTACTTTGCTTGATGTACGAGGTCCCTGGAGCATGTCTGTTTATTTAATCCTAATATATTCATAATTATACACTAATTAATGCACGCGAAAGACCCCCTTAATTCATCATCTCGGTGTCCTGAAGCAGGAGGCGCAATTACACCAACTTTAACATGTTTGCCTTCTGTCCAAAAGGAAGGGTAACCAGTCGGAAACAACACAAAGCAAATGATGCGTAACATTCTTGCATTGTGGATACTAACCAACAGCTTCCAGCTGTGTGGCATCATGACTTTGATGATATTTAGCTTTGGAAGGAATGGGTAAAGTGAGTGTTATAAAATTATTTTAAATGAGGTGCAAAAAAAGGTGCATTATGCCAAACTGTGACATTTGATTGTGCTAATCACAAAAACTCATTTAAATGTCAGATAGTTGGTTTGTGCACACAGCAGACTGAATATTACAGCTCAATAACCAGCACATGAAGGCATTTTAACAGTTAGGCTTGTTCAAACTATTAAAAGAAAAATACTTTTCGATTTTTAGATGTGAATGGCTAATATGCTGCCACCTGGAGAAACTTCTCTCCGATGTACTTGGGCTCACCTCAGCGTCAGCGATTGTTTTGTACACCAAAGCACATTTGCATGCAATCTGGAGTGTCTGGCCAGGAGGCCGGCTACATCATAAAATGTAACTCATCAGTGCGAGTAGGTCGTCTACCAACTCAGTAAAGCTGTCACCATACTGCAAATGCAGCAGGAATGAGTCCTGGCCGAGGAAGAGGCGCGGAGTTAAATGATCCTGTTTGCAGCCAGCAGAGGACCCGTTTAGACGGATGAATGCATGCTCCCTGTACCTCCACCACTTCCAACTTTTACAGCCAGGATTGTTAACTGGGAGCTGTGTAACTGAAGATTGTTTATGTGCCAGTACGAAGGGAGCGCAATGCTTTTATTGTTCTCTGGCTCCCATCGGATAAATCATCCTTTCTGCCGCAGGTTTGCGCCTTACAAAGCAGGTGCATTAAAAATAATGAATAAAAATAATAATAGTAAAGAAACAAACTTCCAGGTTTTCAGAAATAAATATGAGCCAAAAATCAGGCTGGCACGATGACAGAAGACGTTTGGTTTAATTTTAACCTTGAAAAAGCCACACACTCTCTTGTAACCTTGTAGGTGCAGGCTAATTGATGAGGGATGAAGCGAGCAAATAATAGAACAAAAAGAAACACTTCCAACTACGTGGTCCGTCACGCGCACCGCTATTTCGACAAAAATCCAAAAGCACACAACTTGCGCGCGTGCCGTCTCTTTTGCTTCCACAAACATAAAATTAACAGCACAATAAGCCACAAAGCACAAGCCATTCATAAAAGAGCTACAACTCACCATCAGTGCACGTGAAGCCAGCAATCACGAGCCAAAGCACAAGGAGCGCAGCGCGGAACCTACGGCGGACAAAGGGGCCCCGAAGTAAGGGCATCTTCTTGGTTTTTTAATCACCGAAGTTTAAAAAGGCAGATGAGAAGGGACAAAACAGTGGCACGTAGGTCTTTTCTGGTCCGGAGAGAGTCTTCTGTAGCACTTAAAGGCTTTTTTTCTCACAGCGCACAAGTGTTTTCTTCAGCACATATCCTCCTGCCGCGCCGTGGCCATCAGCATCCTGCTCGTGCGTCTTCGTTGCTCAGAACAACGCATCACAGGTGTGGTGGATAAACTGCTGCCTTGCACGCCACCGCGAGCGTACTGTAGACTGTACTGTATTTCTCCAAAGCCGCTGTCCCTTCAAAACTCTCCCTCCGTCTCTGAGTCGAAGAGGGAGGCGGTTTCTGTAGGTTCTTGTCACTTTGCAGCCTTCGTGTGAAAGAAAACCTCCTTCAAATGCGGAAATTGGGAGAATTGGCATCAGAGGACAGAACATCTGCTTGCACAGCAATGCTGGAGTGCTGAGAGTCGGGGAAGGTATACGCTGCGATAAGCAGAGGAGCAAAACCAGGAACGGATTCAGCTTGCTGGCTGGAATGGAGCGTCCTGTTCGCGCCCACTCCTGTTTCCTAGAGAACATTTACATGTCATCAATAGGCATATAACCACACACCGACAATACACGAAAGACTGGGTATTATTTCATCCTTCCTCTTGCAAGTGTGCTTTTCATATCCTCTGCCTTACATGAAAATGATGGATATGTCATTCCACTCTGCATGATAGGAATCACATCTCTGCTTTGCATACAAATTCACACAAATCACATCTGCATGTCATTGAGTTTCAGTTAGATATCCCTCTGGTTTGTGTTGAGGGGTTTTGAGCCTGGTGCGGCACATCAGTGATGGACAAACAAAGAAGAAGAAGCTTGTGGATTAGGACTCCCATGAGTGTGCACCTGTCAGAAAACTCAGACCTGCATGTGACTTATACTCCAGATAGCTTTTCATCATTCAGCGGAGTGATTATCAGGCTGTTCGGCCGTGCCTTTTACAGCGCTACCCAGAAATCGACAGCAGATTATTAATCCACTTTAAAAGGGGGGGAAAGGTTGTGTCTTTGTTTATCCATTTCTTCCACTCCCACATATAGTCAGCAGAATAATAAGTAGAAGCACAGAGCTGGACCACTGTCTTACCAGCTAATTATGGAGCTCATGTAGAAGGATGATTCCTCAGCTAGAGCGCAGCTATTGCAGCCTAAAAGTCATTAAGCTCTCTCTCTCTCTGTCCAACATTCACTGCTAAAGGTCAAAGTCACAGTCAGAATGACAGACTCATGCGTGCACATTCAAAAAGACGCAGCCTCACAGCCATCTAGTTCACAATCAAACGCTCACAGGCACTGTGTGTGAGGGGGGGGGGGGTGGGGGGGGTGGGGGCAGATGCAAGGCTGCCAAATGGAAGGGAATGACTCAGCCTTGGTCACTTGTGAGGGTGCTCGTAATGATCTCTCTCATTCTACTAATCTGCTCTGAGTTCTATCAGGCAGTGCAAGCTGGAAAATGTCTCTTCCAGTCATTGCAACAAGCTACATGCATTTCAAATGAGGATGTGCAAATATGTAAATGCATAGCTAGTTATATTATCCTCTTACAGGGAAGAAATTGCGGTTCAGCTTTTTAAAGGAATTATCAGAGTGTGTTTTCTTGCCGTGGCGTGTGTTTGCTGAGTTAAAGCAGGGCATAACCTCCTCCACACTCTTCCGGGCACAGCATCGTCCTCTTCTGCTTCCTCAATCAGGCTACAATGAACAATCACAGCTCTTTTGGGAGTTGACACATTCGGTTGTTCATCGATCTGTGGTGTTGTAATTAATTTTCCCTCCGTTGTTGGCTTGAGTTACAATATCCTGAGACTTGAAGCAGCTTGTTCTCCTACAATCAATCCCAAAACTGAGACAGAACCATCATTTCTTTTGAAGTGTTGTGAATGAGTCACAGCAGCTATGATCCAAAGAGACCATGCTCAATGACCTGACATGTTTAAAGAAAACACAACATGGTTTGTCCGTTTGTGCTTCGTGTTCTTCCATAAACCAAGTAATTGCGCTTCTAATTCATGCGACCCATAAAGTCAGCTGATTCGCTCAGTCGATAACTATTGATCTGAAGAAGGTGTCCAGCATGAAATTAATATTATTTATTATTTACAAACAATACAGGGAGTCCCATGAGGGAGAAGCTGTGCCTCTACAGCCTACACTCCAGCACAAGCTTGTGTATCAGCTTCCATCATGACCACAGCTTCACAGCCTATTGTTTTGTTTATATCAAATTAAACTGCATTTCTACTCTAGAGAGATATAATTGACCACAGTCTTAGATTAAATGACGGTAAAGATCTTAATAAGCCATCAGCGGATTGCATGTTACATTGCAAAGCACTTATGAGGATGTAGTCCAGTGAGAATAAAATTGTGGTTCAGATTTGCATGCTGCAGCATTTTAGCCATTAATTTCATGCAAAATAACTGTATGATGATCAATAGTGTATCAGTTTAATTAAACATTATTGATTTGAGGTATGGAAAATTAATTAAAAGGCAATTGAGCCCCCCAATGATTTTAAGAGGATATATATTGCTTTGATATCATAACATCCCAGTGGGTCTTTGAGATATTTACTAGATTATAATGAATATAGGTGACCAAGTTCCTCCTATAAAGCACATTTTATCCTTGAGTACAATAAGAGCCATCATCACGACATTAGTAGAACGACTCCTGGTTATTTTATCTGTTGAAGGTTTTAGCACTTTAGTAAAAATCTAGTGATTCGGATGTGCAGTGCGTTGCTTTTACTTCACTTAATTAAGTGCACTCACACAACTGTAGATAAAATAGCCATCAAGAGATCTCACCGCATATTTGAATGAGAAGCATGACCAAATGAAATGGAGAGATGGAGTGTTTAAAAAACAGAGAAGACGAAAGTGGAGGGAAGGGTGGCAAAGGGGGGTGAGAGATGAAGGAGCCCACAGAAGGTCTCTCATTTCAGCAGCACAGACTGCTGATGAAGCTGAACTTCCAATATCCTGCCACTTCGGCTCTGATGATTTCTCAATTTTACAGATATGGCCTGAGAATATGATTTGATGAAAATGTAAAATGGGATAACCACCAAATCATATGATATGGGCTGCATTTTAATCCATGACTATAAATCAAAAGCAGACACTCTGAAAATTAAAGTTAATTTTTTTTTCTTCTGATTGAAAGTAGCACCCACTTGACTCAGAGGAATCAAGGGTGTCCCGTCGTTCCCTGAGATTAAGATTTTCTTTCATGCAGATTCCTCACATTCTTTGCAGGTTCAAGTGTTTGGCTGCTGAACGCAATGCAAGGAATGCTGGAGAGTAGACTTGTTTCAAAAGGGAATTCCAACAATTTATTCATAGACTATCTCTCCAACACAAATAGATTCCCCTAATCTAAAACGTTGCGCGAGTCTGGAAATATATGATGATTTCATTTTCTCTCAGTCTCAGGATCATAAATAAATTTGCATTTGGTCAGCAAAATGGATTAACTGACTTGCAATTAATCAAAGCCGCTGCTCAGAACCTAAACAGCTCGATGCACGGTCACTTCATTTTCTTTGTTTCACAAATTCTTTGTTGCTTCGTGCCCAAAACAATGCAGCAGGATACATTTTGAAGAACTTGTAAATCAGTAAATCACAGGAGGAGGAGACATTAATTCTGAAGACATACATCTGCACATAAGGAGGACATTGTGTGCCAATATGAATGTAACTTAAAACTCAGACTGTGAATCAGACTCTTAAAGTGTCCAATTATGTCCAAATGAGATGCAATTTGCCCCAGCAGAGGTCCAGTAAAGCAAGATGTGCACCCTTTTTCAACTCAGAATGGTGCTTTATTAATTCAAATGCCTGTACTATTCAAAAAGAGCAGTATGACTTCACTGTATCCTCTTCAATTGACAATGGGTGACAGTGAAAAGTGTCAAGCTGTACAGATTTTTCCCACAGTGTTTTCCATTTCATCTACATTTCATTATTACCCCCTAAAAAAAGATTTCCTGAAATGTGTTTCCTGGGCCTGTTTTTGCTTGTTGTTTTGAATGTCACATTGTGTAAGCATGTGCAGGAGAGGAGACTTTGAATGATGTTGAATGTTTTATGGCTCCCTGCTTTTGTTTTAGTCTGTGGCAGAGCTGCTACTGCAGAACCTCATCTATTCAACCACTGCTGAATCTGACAGTGTAGGAGTAACCCAGAGGCTAGCCACATTTTACATATGAGAAACTTCATTTTGAAATGTGACCCAAAAATGTAGTACTTAAGTTATGAAAAAAAAAGCTTTTTGTCAATGCAGAAAATGTCATGGTCTCATGTCTGGTCCCCTGCATCACTTCCATAGAGAGATTTGACTTGGCATGTAGCAGTCTTTAAATATTACAAGTACTGTGATGCAATTCTGACCCCAAGTAGGAAAACACATTTCTTCAATACTTCAAATGCTTGTTTCTGCAAAAAAAGATTTTATTAGGAAACTGTAATGTAATCTCGTAATGGGGAGATTTTTTTCATTATCTGTCAGACTTACCGTTCTTTTTTCATGAATCGGTTAATAACTTGGAATACTGAACATCAGACATTATTAAAATATACTTTAGCAATTTCCACAGGTACAAAATAGTATCTGTAAATGTCCTTTTTGATGGAGACACAAATCATGTGGGAGATTCAGTCAGACTCAGGTCATAATCATTTTACAGTAAAGGAATCAACTAATGTTTTTACTTACATTAGAAGCGATGTATTGCTTCATAAATACTAAATGGACAGAATGGGCTCAAATTCAGCCAGCGTAATGCTAAAAATGCATTAAGTTGAATCAATTTATTATTCCACTGAAATGAAATATCAAAAATAATGAGCTACTCTGCTTCCATAATGTATGTTTTTAATCCATACATTAAAAATACTTGGAATCATTGCTATTGGCCTTTTTTTTAAGATAGCCATGTTTTTGTAAGAGTGATTCATTTTTGCTCTCATTTAAGTTTTCCTCAACACTTATAGAAAATAGAGGTCTCATGACTTAGTTTAAATGGATCTTTGTCCGGAAATGAGGTTGTGAAATATAATAACAATCTTTCTGATAAAGTCTTTGGAACTTTGTTAAATAAAATGTTTGTTTGGTGCAAAATTATTAATATAAACTAAATGTACAGGCTTGTGCATTTGATAAGTTTAATGTGACAAATAGCCTCAACTCAGAACTTACACATTTAAAAGTCTTGTAATTATTAAACATATCAGTATATGTTTTATTGTAAGGCATTTTTAACAAGTGTATATATATTTTAAACTTACATATTTTGTGCCTCTACAGGCAGGCTACTGCAGTACCTTGATTCTTTAATGAAAAAGCCATATTATAATATATGAGGTAAGCTGTTTAGCATCATTTTATTAAAATGTGCAAGACCTGAAAAATATGCTTTTGATGGAAGGATTCATTCATTCATTTTCCATACTGTTTAATCTAATTCAGGGGAGCTGGACCATATCCCAGCATGCATTGGGCAGATGACAGAGTACACAGTCTTCAATCCAGCTTGTTGGAAACATAAAGTTCTAAAATCTGTGATTATATTTTTAGCATTGATTGTGATTTTTTGAAAATATTCCTGTGTTAAAGGCATTTTTCCAGATTGCTAGCACTGCTCATATGCATCTCTGGTGTTCGTGTTCATGTTATTGAACTGCTGATAGTCAACCCAAGTTAATAAGTGGTCATATCGATAGTAGGAGTAAGTGTTTAAGTTGAATACATGGTTCTCAGCTGTTATGACATTAGCTGTTACTGGTAAATTTAAGAGGATTTTAGGTTTTTCTTGAACCCCAACCAGGGTTCCGGGACTCCCAAGAGGGACCCCACAGGGTACAGGGAATACCCATGATTATTCAGAGCCATTGTCATTAATGTCCACACATTTTCCCTATTTTAATTTAAAAAAAATGTAAGGCTAGATGTTATTCATTTAGCTTTGGCTTCATTGAAAGTCAGGATTCAGCCCGATTACAGTATTTATCTTAAGAATCTCACTTATCAAAGCAAGAAATCAAGCTTGGTTTCGGGATGGGGTGAGGCATGGCTTAATGGTATTGCATTAAAGGGGCCCTCAAGAAAAATAGGTCGGGAACCACTGTTCTGGCAAATAAAGACACATTTTTGTCACAATAGGAGTGTCTTTGAAAAGTCCAGATGAAAGCAATAATAATGATTTTTAAGATATGCTCGCACACCACTAGAGTGCAGATGAGATCATCCCTGCAGAAAACAACTGTCAGGTCATCACAATATATGAGAAGCTGTTGTAAATGGATTTCACCTGGTAAAAAAAAAAAAGATTAAATAAAATGAAAATAAAAGAAACCTGTTATAGGATTGTAAATTTATATATATGGACTTTAGATCAAACTGAGGAATACAAGTTTTACATTTTGTGTATTTGCATGTTGTAGCCATTAACGTATATTTTAAAATAGTTCTGCACATTTGACAATGTGCTTGTTTGTCACACCAGTAATTGTTTGGTAATATCATTCCTGTTTCTATAAAAATGCAGGCTTTCCCATCTTAAATTCATTTTCAAATCCACTGAGCCGTTTAATTAACAAGAGAAATGTACACAGTCCTCCAAAATGTGCTCAGGGGGAACATCTGGGCAAAATAATAAAAAAAAAATTTCTATAAATACCAATCAAAATAGATGCAAATCACTAAGAATAAATGTGCAAATAATTCATTGTGACATGCATTTATATGTATTACAAAAGGTTAACCATTGACTTGGTTTACTTTATACAAAATCTTAAATAGCCAAAGAAAATCAGACACATATTTGTCAAATCACAGGTAATACTGTCTTTGACTTTCAACATGCAAATAGATACAGTTACTATGTTAATGGAACAAATCTATTTCTCTGTCACACAACCCATCCGGCTCAAGGATACCTTAATTAACTTATATTTTCTGAATGTGCAGGTATGAGCAAGCTTTCAGTTAGATTTATTCTGCAATTACAGAATAATTCAGCTCAGAGGCATTTTGTGGAAACCTTGTTCAACGCATTTTGACACCGGCCTGACATGATCCATTCCTGCCTTTGACTGCATTCATCCACAGACAATTTTCAAAATAAACAGTAGCCAGTGGACAAAGCCTGCATGTGTTTAAATCTTTTTTTTGCCCCCCAGCCTCTGCTTGTGAGATGTCCAATCTATTGGTCTGAACATAGTTGTGTAGAGATGTCAGAATGGCTTCCACAGAGACCAATCGGGACGCAGGCAAATATATTGTTCATTCCTGGTGTATCTTGTTCATTCAATTCTGGGGAAATTGCTTTGCCTCAAAAAAGGTTGTCATTATTTTGTCACTCTGTGTCCCAGGTGACATTTACGGCAAATAACCCCACTAGCTAAAAGAAAAACGCCACAGAGAATGTATGAAGCACATAAGGAAGCCAAATATTGACTGCATGATAAATTCAGTCTGACTGAAACACTTGAACAAAAAGCTTTCAGAAAGTAGAAAATGCTCACTTATGTCAAGAATATGACTTTAAATTGGACTATTTTGAAATTCTTAACTTATTTTTAATTTTACCTTTCTATAAAGTGGTAAACATTAAAACATTAAAAATTAGAGCTCATAGACCCGATATAATCTAATCATCATGGACATTGGATGCTGAGGATCAGCTGCAGGTTGCAGCAGGTTGACAAGGCCATGCAGACATTTTCATCACATCACATAATTTGGAATCACCTTTTAACTATTCACACATAAAGTGTTTCACAATCAGCCACAGACTTGTTGCGAGTGCGCTCCTGCGTTGTATACTTTACCTGCCAGAATGACAGATGGCTGCGTTACTGGTGAAGCCAATTCAAAAATACAGCTTTCATATCAGTGTATGGTGGTGATGAAGGCTGGGAGATTCTCTTTCTCCGCTTCTCTGACCTCACACATGCATATTTACATACCAAAACACACACACAAACAGACACACATCAAAATCATGTTGTCCATGTGTTCTCAATTTTCCAGCTTCCACTTGTGTAAATAAAAACACATCAAATGACTGAATGTTTTCTCAATAAGGGGAACTTGCACAAGTTATGATAGCAACAAGTTTTTCAAAATACCTCACATTCACTTTTCATACACACTGGTGAATTTGTAACTGAGGTAATGAGATTTTTTCCCCCAGCTATCACAAACTGAATACAGCACTCAGCACTCTTAAACTGCATATTATATTAAGAGAAATTGGAAACACTGACCCCAGCTGAAGCGGTTAATCACATGACCAAGGTCAACAGGCGTCAATGTTGCAGTCCTAATTTATTAAAGAAAATCCTCCAGTCTCCTCTTGGGGGCTGGTTTCTTCAAGTGTTAAAACCTCCTAGTCGTGTGTGTGTCACTGTAATAGATGGCAGCTCTTCTGGTTAAACTATTTCAACAGCTTATTCTGGAGACAGAAGAGGGGTAATATTTCTGATCTTTCACATGCCCTCTTTTAAAGAGAGAGGACTTTAAAGAAGTTCAATTAGGAGCACAAATGATAGAGAGATTCTTCTTTGATGTTAGCGCAACAGAAAATCAAACAAATACATGCGCACCATTTTTTGGTCTCAGAACATAAAGACAGGTTTTCCTTTTACAGAAGTATCCCACAAATTTACAGCACATTTTCTCAAAATAATTTCCTGTTGGTATCCTATTGTTTAGAAATGTAAATGCAGAAGAGAAGAAACAGCTTTGCTACATTTAGGATAACTTTCCCAACATGTCACATGTAAAATAAAAAACTTCCAGAGCAGGTCACCACTGCAGAGCATGTTAAAGGAGCTATACCTGATTTTGCATTTTTTGCACTATGAGATAGGAGTTCGAACTATAAGCTCCGCCCCTAACTGTTTTCCACAGGAAGGGACAGTCCGACATGTACTTGTTAGCTCCTCCCACTCGCGTGCACGTACA
>JBAMHX010000008.1:23737343-23751239 GCA_037177515.1 Pseudomugil tenellus | reverse complement strand
ATCCTCATTTAAATAGGCGTGTCTCCAACACTTTGCACCCGCTGTCATTTGCGTGAGCAATCTTAGTACATCACGTACTAAACATGACACAGCCTCACACGCTAAATTCTAGATGCCACACGCTAATTAGTACACGCAAAATGAGATCTTAGTAAATCTGGCCCTAAATTGATTAAATTTTGTACAAAACTTTACAATTTGTACGGTCTGTGGGTCATATAACCAAAAAAAATTATATACATGAATCCTATTTCATCAAGTAATCTATAAAACAATTAGCAAATATGAGGC
The DNA here is from genome assembly GCA_037177515.1 of Pseudomugil tenellus. Lineage (NCBI taxonomy): Eukaryota > Metazoa > Chordata > Actinopteri > Atheriniformes > Pseudomugilidae > Pseudomugil > Pseudomugil tenellus. Next base: position 23,750,948 of record JBAMHX010000008.1, on the reverse strand, counting down.
TTTTTGTCTTCATGTCCCTGGAAAAGAAGTCCTCCAGAAAGAAAGATCTTTCTTCTTTTTAGCAGGTGTGTTATACTGTGAGTCAATAAAAATTCCAAAGGGGGGTTGTCTTACTCCGTCTGGTCCTTTCCATCAATGAATATGATACAATAGGGTAGTTACAACTGCCCTTTTCTTCCTTTTTTTAATGTCATTCCAATGGCATTAATCAGGTGTGCTTATCCAAAATAATAAAAGTGAAATTTATTAATCAGAAATTGTTTTAAATGATTTTTCCTTAAAAGAAAGCAAACTCAATATATTGAAATATAACTTAAAAAAATTAACAATGATGTTAGACTTCTCTGTTGGACCACTTCTGTCTGAGCCTGCTCCCTGTGAATGTATTACTCATATTTAATATCAATAAATGTATTCATTTTAACATAATTAATCTATGGAAACTCAGGTAGACATATTGTAAAAATCAATAAACATTTGTTCTTCATCCTTGAAGGTTTGATTCTGGCAAATTCATAAAATTTCAAAAATCAGTCTGCAGCATCCATGTGGTACAAAATTATTTGTGTCTTTGTGTCTAAACTTTTTTATTACCATGATGCAAAGTTATGTTCAGAATGTATCCCAGATAAGTGAGGAAAAGGTTTGTGAACAAACATCTGAAAATTGTAGCTTTTTGCCAAAGACACATGCTTTACCATAGAGACACTCTTACTCAGGAATTTGTGCAATTATGCTGCTCTGGTCTGCATTTCAAGGCAGAGCTGATTTGTAAACTAAACCCATCAGAATTAGGCTTAAAATGAACATCAGCGGGAGGGACAATAGACTGTGTTAAACAGTAAAAACATAAAACTGCTCTATTTTTTTGAATTTTTATAAGATTTTAACAATTATTTTCAAGCCGAAGTTGTTGTTTGTTGCTCAAATTCTTAGTAATGACATAAAAGGGTTGCTGTGGTCTAGGCGCCATGTACTAGTGTATTGGTTCAGTGTTGGGCTGCATGGTAATGTCATGGTTAGCACTGCTGCACACACAGCAGCCAACAGACCAGTCCTGAATGTAGCCTGGTTGAATTGGAATAAGCAGGACAACAAAAAACTGGAAGAGTGCTTCAATAATTTCTGTTCAGTCTTTTCAATGTGAAATTGAGCACACTGGTAGAGAGAATTAAATAATTGATAATACTTGTAAACGATGAGTGTGATGAGCTGGATGAAGAAGACAAGGTTAAAAATTTGCTATTTATCTGGTTGTCTATGCAAACTCAAGGAGAACGGATGCTGCAAAGAGTTTTGCTTTCTGTCAGCAGCTACACCTGAGGATCACATGTTTTCTAATGCAAATAAGAGTATCACATAACATATTATGTAATATAAAATGAACATGGTAAAACACACAAACAAGTTGATTATGTTTAACTGCATCAAAAGTTTAGTTTTAAACATAACCTGCTTTTTGATATTTACTGTTATTCATGCAACTGTTGATTTACTATCTTTACAAACTGGTTGAAATATTGACAGGAAGTGGCTTTATCATGCTTTCTGAGTCAATATATAGTATAAGATATATATAGAGTATAAAACTACTGACTTTGATTTTTATTTGATCTTTTTACAAAATTGTGTTAAATAATCAGGTTATCATGGATTACAATTACTTTATGCTGTCTCTGAATAAACACTATGTTTTATGACTAAATTTTAAACCTCCTGGAACGCCTTGAAATCATCTGTAGATCACCGAAAGGTTAAATTAATTTAATTGACACTTTTTCACCATTGTTCTTGAGAAATAGTTGACAATATCAGCAAATATATCTCAAAGTTTTGGTAATCTGTCAAGAATTTACGAATATATTGTGATACACTTGATGCCAGAATGACATTTTTAAAACAACTTTGAATTAATACTGTACATTCAGTTAAATTAATTAATTTATTTTCTTAAAAATTATTTATTGACTTTTTTTTTAGCAAGAGAGAAATACCTCTGCTGTTGTCACAGTTAGTTTGATCATGAACCTATAAACCTCCTGGTATATGAAGTGACTGCAGACCAGCTCGTGACTGATGCATTAGTATATAATGTATTTCCATTCTTTTAACTCCTCTAAGTACTTCACAAAGCCCAGCTCATCCTGCTGTGGTTCCTTTGAGCCCAGACTAGCATTAAAACTCAAATGTGAATGCCATTCAACGGATTACCACAGACAGAGATCTTTATGGTTCATTTGAAGTGAAAATCTCCCAGATCATCATCTAACTTTGCTTCTTAGAGTGTGAGATTAGACAATAATGCCATCCCTGCCTATGAACATGAAAATAAGACAGTCTGATGCTTATCAGCTAAAGCCTGAAAACTGATACAGAGCAAGAAACAAAAGTTAACATCAAACTGATTCAAACAATAAAAGGGAAGTGTGTGATCAAATCCAGTGATGGTGTATTGTTTTCATCAGTTTTTATTGTTTATGTCTAACTGGAACAGTTTTTCAGATTACTTGTATTAGTTCAAAACATATAAAGCCATCCCAGACACACACACACACACACACACACACACACACACACATACACACACACACACACACACACACACACTGCTTCCCTCGGATGCGGTGCATTTGAACTGATTGCTGGGTGGAACAGAGTATCTTTATATCTTGGTAGGTGTTCCTTCCTCAGTATGTCCTTGGCTGGTCTGCTACAGACTGACAGACGGTGTGGCTGGTGTAGGCTGAGCGTCATCGCTACCAAACTGTATTCTTAAGTGTCACCTTCTCTTTTTCTTGCCAGCTGGGGCGTTGGTAGTCTCTGAGTGTCATACCTGCTGTTTCTCTGTGTTGTGGCGGTCTGCTGGCTGTTTCAGCCGTTTTGACATCAGTGTTGAGTGGTTTCACCTTTGCATGTGTACCGTTTGCTTGGATTTTAGCATGGTGCCGGGGCGATTTAACTCTTTCTTTGCAGTACTCCTGGTCCCCTCCTCTCTTCTTCCGTGTGGGCTTGGGGATCCGCTGTGCCAGACATTACCACGGAGACGGACACTGCTGTTTTGTCTCCACTGAGATCTCTGCCCACTCTTCCAGTCTGCCGCCGGGTAGACGACCAGCTCCTGTTTTTAATGACAGTTCACTCTCAAAGTACAAAAGTCACACAATCACAGTGGATTCAGCTCAAGTTATTAACTGAGGATTTGGTTTATTTTGTCTAACTTAATTTGACAATGTGGTTGTTTGAAGTGTTTCTAGTTTTTGCATGTATTTTTATTTCTGTCTTACAGGGTGGTACAGAATTTTATGAATGCTTTTAAATGGTGGTTAAAATAAAATATTGATTATTGTATCCGTTTGCCAAGGTGCATTCATTTGAACATGCGTTTTGATTTAAGGTGACTGGAGGAAGGCTCCAGGCGTTCCCGCCCCCATAACAAACATTTAAGTTCCCCTTTTGCCCATCCCACACATGGAAACTGGAATCGGTTTCTTGGGGAAACTGTGAGGTGTTTCATGTTGTCTTGCTGACTCTTTTTAAAATGCGAAAAAAAACATGGAGAATGTCCATTTCATGTTTGTGAAGATGCATGTTTTTAATTAATTGGTCTGGCAAAGCAAAACCTAGTAAAGTATTTATACCGTCAGCGACTTACACGCCCCAGATACCTAGCGGTTAGGACAAAATGGTTTGTTGTGTTTTACGTATGAGGATGTGGCTCAAGAGTTGTTGATGTTTTACTGCTGTGTAGAGGCCTGATGTGTGCACTATAGTTTTTGGTTCTGTTTCTGTTGTGAAAATGTATTTTAATCAAATTTGCAAAGTTTTGTGTGGAAACAATGTGGTGTAAACAGGGCCTTACAATAAACCATTCATATCCACTTACCGTAGTGGAAGCAACTATTTTTGTGCAACCATATTTACTATGTTGTCTTTGAATAGTCAAACAACTCTAAACTCTGTAAAATAAAGAACCCTCTGCTTTCTAAAGCTGGCTTTATTTAATTATTTTATTCATAGCTGCGCCCTAGATCACTGGATCCCTGTAGATCCCAGCAATGGTCCATTTGCCTGGCATTTGACGACATTTCCATGCTCATATTCAACCCTCAAATGTCCAAAGTTCTTACACACTGCATCTTTGAACTCATTTACATGAAGGAAATCACATGATCAACCCTGCAAAGAAAAGCCGCTCAGTTCTTTACATAGGACTTCTCTCAGACAGACAGAAACAATAAACACAAGTTCACATTTCAGCTTTCTGGAAAACTGACATTTGGTTTAATGTGTCAAAGACGTGGAAGGTCATCCAGGCTGTCAGTGAAAGGTGTTAAAGTCAGCATCTGTCATGTTATGTAGGTGCATGAGTGTTCATAGCATGGATGACCTGCACACTGTATGTGTGAAGGTACCACTGATGCAGAGTTGCCTATTTCTAATTTAGAGAGACATTCATCCATCATGGAGACATTTTTTTCACAGGTAAATGGTCATTTTACATGACTAACAACACGTGGTTAATATGTGCAGAGTTTGTGTGACTAGCCTGCCTGCAGTCAGTCTCTCACACAAGACAGGAACTGTAAAATAAAAAAGGAAAATCAAAGCTTAAATCTTGTTTTAGGCAAAGATGACCACATGTTCCATGGAAGGACTACAAAAAAAAATGGTCCAAAATCTTCCAAATGGTCCGAATGATTAAACACAAAAACGTTATTGCAACTTATTTAATTTATTGCTTGCTGACATGAATTCTTGAATTTCAATGAAAACAATAAAAAAATAATTTCTTCACAACAGAGTGGTTATGGTCTATGCTTTGAGTAAAACCCCAATTTAACACCCAGCGAATAGGATATCACAGAACTGTATATAAACCACATGATTACATATTTGCTTTGGGTGCACTGTGTTTTGTGCATAAGCAAGAGTGATTCAGTAAGAGAGTATTCCTCAATATGACCTAGAAATAATTGAAGAAATAAATAAATAAATAATTTATAAATAGTTGTCCTTTTTATGGCATTGTTTGACATGTTTTATGTAAATAAAATCTGATTTGTGTGGCCAACCTTCTGTTCCAAGTGTGGCAGAGTCCAAAACAACAAGCTGATGACTATAAAACCCCTCTGTTAAGTGCATTATTCTAAGAACCTCTTTCAAAAAAAGTAATAGCTGCATTAGGTTGTTCTTGAGAGGCAGTGGGAATACTAATATGACATATTAAGATTGTGCATCTTTAAGTGCTCATATTTTGTGTAAAACTGTTTTAAATAAGATAAAGTTAAGTCTTTATGAGTGAAAAAGGTTGAGTGGATTAAGAGTTTATTAACAAAGGTAGCAATAGTAGGAGCAATATACTAGTAGCCTTAATTCTACATGTTAAGAAAAAAAGTAAAATATTTAACACTTGTACAAGAGGCCAAACACATATACAAATTTTTTAACAATGAACAAAAGTGTATGTTTTGTATACTGGAAGTGATGCAGCAATGACCTCATTTCAGTTCACATGCAATTCAACTACACGCCAGAGGTCAGCGATGTGGTTCATAAAGTTTTTGATAGCTTAACAATGTTTTTTCCATTTTGCACAGTCAACTTCAGCTTTTTATTCTTCCAGTGCACATTAACTTTCTCATGAAACACTTTGAACTACAAAACAGTGAAGCAGAAAAAAAGAGTCAGTCAATCCATCCATCCATTTCCTGAACCGCTTCGTCCAGTTCATGGTTGTGGGTAGCTGGAGCCTAACCCAGCAGTCACCGGACAAGAGGCAGGGTACACCCTGGACAGTTCGCCAGTCCATCATAAAGCAGAGTGGGTCAAATGAAGAATAAACAATGATAGAAAGCAGGCCAGGAGAAGTTGAAGAAAGCTACTGAGATAATAACGTGAGGAAATAAGTGAAAAAGAGAAAGAGCTGCGAGTGAGGGATGAAGAAGAGAAGGTTGTAGATTCAGAAAGATTGAGAAAAGCGGATAGAGCAATGGTGGCAGAGGATGGTATGTTTTTATTTACTGTATAAATTCCAGTCCAGTCATATGTCTATCTACAAAATTACATGTTATCTGTAAAAAAACAAACAAACAAACCAAAAAACAAACACAACATCTAGTTTTTTTCATAAGAGTAGACATCTGAAGTTGTACTACTGTAAACAAGTTTCTTATCATTAATTAAGTTAATATGAAATATGATGAAATTGAAAAATGCAAATCCTAAAGACCTTTAATCATCTACTGCTGTCAGAGCTTTAACCAAGACTTAGAAATCTGAGCATATCACACCAGTTTCAAAATGTTACACTAGTTTCCAGTCAGGTGAAGATAGATTTTAAATCCTTCGCAATTGTTTACAAATCCCAGAACAGCTAAGTCTCATAGTACATCTAAATTCAAGGGATACAAACTTGGTACAGCTTTTAGATCAAACGACTCAGGTCAGCCAGTCCAGACCAGAGTTCAGACCAGAGTCTAGACCTGAGTCCAGATCAGAGTCTGGACTCTGGTCTGAACTCTGGACTAGATCAGGGTCCAGATCAGGGTCCAGATCAGAGTCCTTACCAGAGTCCAGATCAGAGTCCAGATCCAAGACCAGACCAGAGTCCAGATCAGAGTCCAGATCCAAGACCAGACCAGAGTCCAGACCAGAGTCCAGACCAGAGTCCAGATCAGAGTCCAGATCCAAGACCAGACCAGAGTCCAGACCAGAGTTCAGACTAAACATGGAGAAGCAGCATTTAGCAGTTAAACTGCAAACAAGTGGCACAAACTGCCAGTAGAGATCAAACTTTCTCCTGATGTAGACACTTTAATTCCAGATTGAAAACATAAAATAAAATGTAATGCATTGGACAAATAAATGAACATTTAGCAACAAATAGAAAATGAGCCTGTGATTATTGTCTGTTATGAGACATGACTCCCTGAAGATCATGTCCAGTTAGTATGACGATTTTAGTGAACTTCTGTTTACAATTTGTGTTGATTTTGACTGTATAATTATAGCTGATGATTTTAACATTCATGTTGACAAACCTCAGGAAAAATGAACTAAAGACCTGAGTAACAGTCAGGACACCTTTGGGCTAACTCAGCATAAAATAGAATCAACACACACTTGGTGTTGGACTTTTCCAAGGTTTCTGTCTGTGATGTGGGACTATCTGACATTACTGTGTTTTCTTCCAGAGTAGGATTCCTGCTCACATACGTTTTACCAGAGGTAATCACAAAAACATGTATAACTGAAAACACAAGTAAACTGTTTAACTAGGCCTTTTTGTTAACACCTACCCTTACAGAAGGTTCAGTCAATGAGCTTGTCACTAGTTTCAATGCTAAAGTGTCAGATATTATGGATGCTGTTGCTCCCACTAAGGGGTAGGTTGTCTCTGAAGGGAAAAAGTCTCCATGGAGAAATTCCACACTGGTGAAAAATGAAAAAAGAGAATGTTGGAGAGCCGAGCAGAGATGGAGACTATCATATCTCTGGTTCATTATGACATATATAAAGAGAAACTACACTCCTCTAATTTACAACTGAAGAATGCAAGACAGTCCTAATTCTCCAATATTATTAGCAGAAACGGTCATAATGCTCTGGTCTTATTTTCTACAGTCGACAGTCTGACAAACCCTCCTGTTTCTGTAGCACCTGAATTTTATTCCACCAAGACCTGCAATGAGTTTGCCAAATTCCACACAGACAAAATACAGACTATTAGACAAGTAGTTGGTTCTTCAAAAGCAGGTTCGGTAAATATACTGTGTCCCCTGACAACCAGTTTAAACACCATGACACAGTTTCATCCTATTAATAGCAAAACTCTGAGGATATTTTACATAAGCTGAACTCATCTTCCTGCTGTTTGGACATCCTGCCCACAGGATTCTTCAAAAAAGACCAAAAAAGACCATGGAGTCTGATCTGCTACAGATTTTAAACTTGTCTTTAATTTCAGGCATCTTCTCAGACACACTTAAAACAGCTGTTCTCAAACCTCTGCTAAAACGGGACAATCCACACAAGACACAAATGAACAACTACAGGCCGATCTCAAATCTCCCATTTTTGAGTGAGATCATTGAAACTGCTGTTTATAATCACGTAAATGCTTTTCTAGCACAAAACAACAGCTATGATGTCTTCCAGTCAGGCTTTAGACATACAGCACTGAGACTGCTCTGTCCAAAGTCATTAATTACATACATTTACATACAGACAATGGAAAAATGTTAGTTTTACTGCACCTCAGTGCTGTATTTCATACAGTGGACCACAATATATTACTCCAATGACTGGAGATCTGGGTGGGCCTCTCTGACATTGTATTAAATTGTTTCAAAACATACTTATGGAACAGGGAGTATTTTGTGTCAATAGGTAACTACAGATCTGAGCAAACAAGAGTTACATGTGGAGTTCCCCAAGGTTCCATCCTGGGACCTCTTCTGTTTAACATCTACATGCCTCCACCGAGACAGGTCATATAGAATAACAACGTTAGTTACCAGAGCTACGCAGATGAAACACAGATCTACATTACAATGTCACCAGGAGACCGAGGTCCTTTACAGGATCTTAGTAAATGCATCAAGGACATCAATGACTGGATGTGTCTAAACTTTCTTCAGCTAAACAAAAACAAAACTGAGGTGATCATTTTTGGAGCCAAAGAGAAACGATTAGAGGTTGTTACAGAACTTCATTCTATACACCTAAAAACCACCAATCAGGCCAAAAATCTGGGTGTAGTGATGGACTCATACCTAAATTTTGAAAAACAAATTAAGGGAATAACAAAATCAGCCTACTACCACCTTAAGAATATATCTAGGATAAAAGATCTGATGTTTTGAATCTGGTCTTTTATCAGTTCCCAGAGTCAGAACGAGACAAGGAGAAGCTGCATTCAGCTTCTATGCTCCACATGTCTGGAACAGACTCCCAGAGAGCCTCAGATCAGCTAAAACACTCTCAGCTGCATTTCAATAATTTTAAAAACATTTTTATATTGCCCTAAGGTTTTATGTTTTGGAATCTTAAATTAATCATGATTTTAACGTTTTTTTTTTATCAGTTTTAGTTGTTATCTCTTTTCATCTATGTGATTTTAATAATTTCTAATTGTCATTATCTTTTTTATTTCTTTTTTGCTAATTGCTTTATTAATCTGTAAAGCTCTATTAACCATTCTGTGTTGAATTGTGCTATACAAATAAATACAAAACAAATGAACAAGTAGAAGAGAAAATTGTTCATTGTTCGTTGTTCATTTAAAAGAACCAGCTCTTATCCAACTTATTTATAACCAGTAAGTCCAGCAGCAGTGCTGGAAACTGTGGAAACTACTTCTAAGGACAAGTTTAATAATCTTTCTCTCAAAATTTAGAGAGATGAAGATGAATCTAGCAGATGATTTGGGGATGTTTTTTTTATTATTCATATACATTTGCTCTGTATGCAGAAACATAAGAAAGAGCAGTGATAATACATGGCATCACACAACATTCAAATGTTATATCTAATGCAGTTTCATTTTGCATACTTTACCCCTGGAGCCCAAGATGTAAAACTGAAACAGGATCACTATGTATATATATTTGGGCTCTTCCATGTCAGTATTAATCCAGACAGCATGTGGGCCCAGTGCTTTCTGGGAACAGCTATCTCCACTGAACCAGATAACCCTTCTGAGTGACAGGATAAAAGTCAATGAAAGCAAACATGAATTTATTAGATTTGCTCTTATTGCAGCCAACTGTAAAGTCATGCAATGAAAAAGTGGACACCCACCTAAATCTATCAGATGCGCTAGTGTTTAAGTGTTTAGACTCCCAATGGATATGAATGGATTCAACAAATTAAACAAAAAATTCAGATATTCATATATCTATGAGATTTCTCACAAACAAATATGTATAATCAAAAATTCTACATTTTTATTTGTTGAAAATGAGCATACATTGCAATGAAGTAGTGTAAAATGTACAATTAATCTATAATGCAAAACCTGGATTGAAAAGCTGGCAAATGTCAGAACCTTTGGTTTGTCAAAAATTTATGGAAACAAAGTTACAGAAAAGAAGTCCTTTTATTTCCAAATAGGCATTGAATCAAGCTGTCGTGTACTCAGATATTTATTATTCAGAAGCCTTTTTTTCTACATTTTCAACTAAATTGATACACAAGGGCTGCTATCCATTCCCTCTGCAGAGATTTATTTGATCTATTTTTTCCAATACTATGTATTGTTTTTGTTCTTCTTTCAATAGACACACATAGCCTTCTGAAGAAATAAGTGGTGTTACCCTGAAGGGGTTGGTGGTATAGGTGGTGGGTAATGAGAACTGGGCTAAGGGTGTGGTAGAAGGGACAAAATGTGAGCTGTTCTAGCATTTGTGTGATTGTTTTCATACATTGTTACATTATTCAGCTCAAGGGCTGTTATGCCACAAAACCAATAAAGAAACAACAAGTGCTGATTTACTTAAGTAACATCAACCTTTTAAAATACATTTTTAGGGCTGATTTGTTCTGGCATAAATGCATGATTTTTTTTCCTTTCATTTTTTCATTAATTAATCCATGTAAATAAAATACAGCATTTATTGTACCAATGTAAACCTCTGTTGTTTTCACTCCAAATCTTTCATTTATTTATCAAATGATAGCAATGTTGAGATGAATCCTATGGCTCTCTTGTAATCTCCCTGCTCTGATAGTCTCATCTGGCTGTGATTAAGATGATCATGCACACAAATGTTTACTAGTGAGCATGATCCCCTGAATTATTGGGCATTTTAAGAGACCTTTTCCTTAAAATACTAATGAGCCATTTGTTAGACTAATTATGTTCTAAATCTACGTCGACATGAGCTCACAGGTTATCTGGGGATAGAAGTTGTTGGGAGAATCTAGTGTTGTCTAGAAAGTGAAGGGAAACTTTAGAATATAAGCTGACAATGAAGAGATTTCATCATGCATCATTAGTGTGTGCCAGCCCAAGAAAGCCAAAACAACATCAGGAAAAATTTTGGTTGCACTGTCGATGCATAATAATTACTGTGGGCATAGAGGGGGAGTTACCCTTTTCCTCCCTTCGATAAGGCAAAGCAGCCAAGCTCGTAAGAGAGCTATAGAGCAACTTAATACAATTCCTTGATAAAAAAAACCCAAAAAAAACCCAAAACATACACAACCGTAGGACTGCCTGTGATGAGAACTCCCCTGACCTTAATTAGCTGCATTCATGGTATTGCATGAACCCATTACAAAGACTTTAAAGCATATCCATTTCATTTCTCACCATTTGTCCACACCTCTGCTCTGCCTAATGAGAGCCTGGAAGGATGGGAGGGGGTCTGTTTTGGAGTTAGAAAAAGCCACGCCAAACACAGAAGTAAAAAGCTAGAATGATCAGAACTGGTTTGGATTTTACCCCGCAGTAAACTTCACTAACTCTGGACATTTAAAACCTGTCACATTACTTGAGAATTTGACTTCATCTGCATGTTAAGCAGCTCTAATCAAGTGGATTAAATCCATGACATGCAGGTTTCTTAAATACTAATGTTTTTTAAATAGATTTTCACATGCATTCATTTTAAAACTTCATTATGACAAAGGATTTAAAAAGCCATGCATAATAATTTTATAATCGCTGATGTGCACAGCTCAGTGTTTGTCTTTTCACCCAACTCTCTGTGTATTTACATGTGCATGTTTATGTACAGCAAAAGGCAGAGGCTTGACAACCGTCCCAATATCAAAGCAGGTGATACTTCAGCTGGAGATTTCTACCCCAGGGCAGAATGAGCAAAGTTGACCTGATGGAGTGGCCATGCATTGCATTCCTTTGAGTACACTCTAACCATAATAACACTTCACCGCCACTTTCATCTATCAGCACCAAGCTGTGCAACTGCTAACTTTGTTTCCTGGTGAAAAATAATGGTAGTCATAGTATTATTCACAAATAATTCACATTTCAAAAGGTCCATAACTTAAAAAAAATCAAAGGCAACCCTTTTGATATGCTTGAATGAGAAGAAATGCATAAAATGAAATATTTAGATTTTCTTTATACTTTTGAAGGAATCGCCAGAAAAATATAAACAGCAGTTTAAAGTGAAGGCCGAGACATTTTTCCATCAATTCATGAAATGAAATGTTCATCAAAAATCCACATCCTGAAAAAAATTGAGCTGACTGTACTGCAATATGACTGACAGCACATGATTTTCTGATTACATGCCTGACAGCTTGCACTTATTGAAAATGATGATGGCAGATGTTTGTTCAGACTCACATGCAATTAGCTTTAGACTACATCAAAACGAGAAATTAATATAAAGTGAAATATGGGGAAAAGATTGTTTCTCTTCTCATAAGTAGTGTCCATAGAGATGTCGTAATGGTTGGCAAGCGTGACTGATATCATCACAAAATGCATTAGTTACAGGGATCATTTTGTGTAAAAATTCTACTCTATTTATTTCAGTTTGCTTAGTTTGAAGAATCATAGGATATATATATCAGATAAACATGTGGAAAAATATTAATATATTTTACCCTATAAAGCCAAACGTAGCATATTTGATACATACAGTTTCTGAGACACGTAGCATCACGTTATGGTAGAAACCTTTTTTTAAAAAAAACAAAAAATCAAAAAACCCCAAAACTGTTTTTCTGTCCCTCTGTGAACACCAGAAAGCAGACAAATATACAGCAATAATTTTGACCTATCAAGTTATAATAAATAGTAAAAATACCAAAAATTTCAACAACTTCTTTTCTGAGCCAGTTGTTTTTGGGTTGGGTTTAAAAGCTTTATTTTTGATAGAAGCTGTTATTATTATTATTATTTACTTTAGAATACTTCTTCCTGCACCAAATTCTCCCAAAGGAATCCCAATGGCAGACCAGGCCAAAAAAAAAAAAAAAAAAAAAAAAAAAAAAAAAATGGAAATTTGCTGTGTAATAATAAAACTGAAAGTATTGATAAAAGTACAGCACAGTGAGGAACTCCATGAGTTACTCATGTGTGAGAAATGTCATATTGTATATTAATAAACTGTAATCTATCAGATAAATATGATTTCAAATGGCTTATTATAGTGCCTTTCATTCCAATAACATATTCAACCCTTTGTAACAGAATGTTGTAACTAAAAGTTTTAAATGCAGCACTGAGATCTAACTAGATTAGTATAGACAGTCATCCTTATCCTTCATCTGACGGCACATGATCATTGGTAACCTCCAGTGGTGTTTCTGTGCAATGATCAGCTGTAAATTCTGGCTAAAACACTTCAAACTGATTATTTCTGGTCAAAGGGGAACATAATTGAGTTTGAAAAAAATATGTAATATTTCTAGACATAAATGTTAGGTTGGACATAGGATGAGTATAAAATTAGCCAAAATTGCTGAATAAGTACAAGGATGTTAAGTAATAGTTTGATGACAGTAATCTTAGACTTTGCAATTAAAGACATATTGACTGTTAAAACCCCTGGGGTGTCTAGGGGTTCAGGGGTAGTAACAAGGAAAATTAAGATTAGACCAAAAAGCAGTTAAAATTTCAAGAAAGAT
>JBAMHX010000008.1:23683513-23701671 GCA_037177515.1 Pseudomugil tenellus | reverse complement strand
GTTTTCAAATTGGAAATAGGCTGGGGGGGGGAGTGGGGGGGGTTGGGGTAAAGGTGGTTTGGTTGGACTTGAACCCCCCCCCCCCCCCCCTCCAGCTTCAAGGCAGCCCCAATCAAGCCTTTATTAATTTCCATAAGTACACTCGCGGCATATTCATACCAGAAACGTCCAGGGAACTCATTTTGACTGGACGAGAAATTTTGAGGAATTAGAGATGCCACAATTATTTAACTTCACAATTGATTGTGGTGTTAAATGCAACAACTAAATAATTATGAAAAATCATCAATATTGTCACCTTACATAAAAAAATCACATCTGAACCACAACAGCAGATCGAATCAACTTGCACACGGAACCATCATACAGCCACTGTCATACAGCCATCATCTAAATGTAAGGCTTTCAGAGTCAGAGTCTGCACATAGAGCTAAGCATTTTTTTGTGAATTTGGTTACCTGCTTGACATTACACATACATGCCCAAAACCAGCTTCTTATGCTGAGATAATGCCAAATCTCAACCTGCTAATGTAGAACTTCCATTGACACTCAATGATAAATACATGAATACAAGTCTTGAAAACTAACTGAAACTTATTGCATGAGGAGGATAAAGTGTTTTTTGGCTCATTCACTTTACTGCTGTGACAAGTCAACCATGTGCCCGAAATAAACTTCTCTTACTGAGATGAGACAAAATTCATATTTTAATCAAACATGAGTAATAGCTTTATTGTTGATGAAGTAATGCAAAAGAAAAGTTCACACATTTACAGTGTTTAGAACTTAATGCATAATAACTGTGATGATCATAAAATTGGTATTATTTTATTTATATATTTGATAATAATTCCACCGTTAAAAGCTGTAAAAGCTGTAATTGTTCCTGATCAGTAAAACACTTGTCATGTCCACAGACATATGAAAGGCAAGGAAAATGGAAAAAAAAATCCAGCAACTTTCCCAAATGAATATCTGCTTGCATCTGCGCCTGTGATATTTAATCTATGAAATTTGTAGCAGCCAACTGCATATTTCCAGGAGCATTACCCTTAATGTGAGCAGTTGCTTCAACTTTGCGTCATTGTCAAGGTTTTCTGGCCGACTTGTTCCTCCCTAATTGAACAGCATCAATTGCCAATGTGAATCTGTTCTGACTTGCTTGCTAGCTTTTGGCCTGATACTGTACTGACTGTTTATAGCTGTGTGGCTATGCATTTCTAAATGCGGATTCGCTGACTACATAGGTCCCTGTGTGGAGCCAAGTACTGTCGCAATTCAAAGACTCCTTCCAATTCCCCCTAAAATCCACATTTTGGTTGGCATTGTTAATGCTACAAGACATGGATCGTTGGTGGCCTTTTCTCCCAGAATATGTTGAGCAAGATGTCAGGGAAAGAGATGCATTTGAATGCAGAGGAATAAGTTTTTTAATACATACATACAGTATATGGATTAATTGCACCAGACAAGCTGGGGTGGCAGTGGAATTGTGTCATACTTAACACATTCACTTAATGACATGCGTCTCACCAGGGTTATTTATCAGTGAAGGAAGTGTTAGATTGATTGGAAAGGCAGTGTGAGTAATTCATGCATACTCGGTAGGCTATCTTGTTATGCTAACTGTAAGCGGCTTCAGCATGTGCGTGTACGTAGGATGTTTTTTAGCCTACATAATCTGCACAGAAGTGTGCGAACCCTGAATTGGGACACAGTTTATGTGCTACAAATGCATGTCTGAATATTCTAGCTACATGATTCAGTGTTAGCTCAAGCAATAATGGAATTTTTGAAGGTTGTGACAAATTCACTGTGTGTTCAGTCAGCAAAGACAGAAAATACCGAAAGAAAAGAACTGAAGACAAATAACAATTTCCTTAAATAATTCAGTCACTGTTTCAGAACTGTTTCACGAAATATGAAAAATGAAATAGATAAGATAGAACCAAAGACAAATCTTTCCAATAAAGCCCAGGCTTTGTCATATGCACTTTAACTTCGTAAATCAAACTATTTCATGTTAATCTGTTCAGCTTTGTATTCTAGATAGAAGAAACTCAATTTAACATTCAGCATAGGCTTTATTTTCCCTTCCTATCCTCTTCCATTTTCATCTCCAACTCATCTTTAAACACACACATGCTAATTCATGGGTATTTGGATGGATAAACAGAGATAAGTTTTCATGTCTGAATCAAATACTCACATGATTTTCTGTACTGTTGTGTACCTGCAAACAAAGTGAATAATGCAATGTGCTACCCCATTACTGTTAGACGAGGAAATGTCACAGCAGATCTCCTGCCATGAAATTAACAATTAAAGAGGCAATTGTTTTTCCATACTGCGGCTCACTGCAGTCTGACAACTGTGGGGTAGTTTTATGTGTCACGGCAACCTTTAGTGTAGGTTTTTCATCAGGCATGCATGCAGACTTAATGTGCATTATGAATTGAACAAAGTTATTTTTCATAAACCGATCCATTCACAGAGACCTATAAACTGGAATAACTCCATTCAAGGGGCAACCTCATCGACTATTTTTTTATTATAAAAAAGAAATGTCTTTGAATGCTCGTAGAGTTGCTATATAGTAAGAGGTGTAAAAAAAACAGTGAAACACCAATGTTTATTTTTTCTTTTAGTTAGTTATACACAACTTATTGAATTTTATTACTGATATTTTTAATTGTAAAGGCCATTAATTCCACCCCCATATGCAGGTCTTCATTGATTTGACTCCTTAGTTAATAGATTTTAGCTGCTTCTGCTCTGCTCTCAGCAAAACCCTCTCGAGGTAACAAAACTGCATTTCAGACAAGCCAAGTGTCAGCGAGCCAAAATCAATAAGTCTGACAAGTGGACGTTGGATTCGATGAGGCACCTGTCGATCATGCAACACACCTCAGACACTTTCTTTTCATCTCTAAGCCCCAACATCTATGTACACACCTCAGCTCAGTTCAGGTTGTTTTTTCCAAACGTGACTCACATCAGATTTTTTTGAGAATGACAGTCTGAACGGTTAAAACATCTACTTTTATCTCTGATCCGGACCAATCTTATTTGTGGTCACAAAACTGCACCAGAGGAGGAGGTTAAGCTCTAATGTAAACAGTTGGGGACAGTGTTAAACTTTACACTGACACACACACATACAATGACATATATATATATTCATTTTAAAAATATGTCACCTATTCTCAACCTTAAATTATTTGTAGTGTTTCTTCGAAAGACATTTTTAATACTATGAAAATTCCTCCTCCACTCTTACTTCTTCTCCTAGTCACATCAATCTCTGACTACACGTGGAATCCACTGGCACATTCCTCATACCTACATTACACAAACATTCACGAGTTAGTGTATCTATCTGACACACTGCAGATTCAAGCAGATTTGTTATGAAGGCATTTCATTAAAATTTCACCTGGGTGTAGCTGTTCTTATTTATCTGATGTGCGGTTTTATGTGCCTCACGTATCCACACAGCTGCATCCACAGATTGAGCTCTCAGCGAGCTGGAATTCAAGGTTATCATTGCATACAGTAACAGCTTTCAGATGAGCAGCTCGGTGTGGGTTTGCGTCATTAGGCCATATACTGAAAGTTTACCAGACAAGTGTGAGCTTATAGTGATAGTTTCCAGTTCTGGTCGTGTGGAAGTTAAAACTTTTTGTTTTGATAAATGAATAAACGGATTTGTTTATGATTTCTGGTGCTGCATTAAGTATTCAGCATTTAAAGTCTGTGCTTTTATTTATCTGTCCTGCCAAAATACTCTGATTCTAAACCAAGTTTGTATCCTCTCTGATCCTTGAGGGCTTGTTTAGCTTGTGTGCGTGTGTGATGTTGTGGTGCAGCTTGCCTGAAGACAGATGTGGGACGAGAATGGCCTAGCAGGAGTCTGGACACTGATATTATTGTTAATATGCACCCACCACTGCTTCCTGAAATGAGACATTTGGAAAACAGCAGACAGCTGTGATAAGGCCTATGACGTTTTTTTTTTTTCATTTTTGCCTCAATCCCTCCCAGCTCGCTCAGTCTTAGTTCATTCTCTGTCTCTTTTAACATCCCCCCTCCTTTTTACTCCACTATCTCTCCTCTCTTTCTTCCACCCACTCTACCTCCTCTCCTTGTGATGGTTGTCCCCGACACCTCTGTTCAGTCAGCCAAATGTCACATAACAGAACCCGAAATATCAACTGGATAGTCGATATGGCAAAGAAGTGATGGGGAGGGGAATAGTGTGTTTGTCTTTTGTTGTTCTCAAAGGTGCAGTGGACTCTATGGAACACAGTGTAGTGATGACAGAAAGCAATGATAAAGGTGGAATTAGAGGTAAAAATTTGTATTTTTTTTGTATTTACTTTTTCTTCCGATAACTACTGCTACATAAAATCTTAAACATGGACTTTAACGGCGTACCAAAGTGGACAAAATGTACATGTTTTATTAAAGAGGATACATCCGGAGATGTCAGCAGCATCTCAAACTGGTTAAAACGCACATAACAGGAATCAGCGTTAACTTGTGGTTGAGTTTGGATATAGACACTACGTCACATGCTAGCAAGTGGCTATCAACACACTGGACGTTGTGAACATCTGCAGTATCTGATTTCAATGAGAAATGCGAGAAGATATTATCAGAAAAAGAGGAAAAGAAAGATAGAAAAGGGACAGAGCAGGAAATTTAAGTTCAAACAATGGACTGGCTTTTATTCATAGGAGATAGTGGCCAGTAAAAGCAGGATGTAAGATGGATGCTGAATTAGCTGTGGATAGGGAACACATCACTGATAAAATCTGCCACTGGTCAGCGGCATGTCCTTAATGTTCCCTCTATGTCATATTACTCCCCACTGACTGGTCATCTAATGTTGCAAATAGATATTAGTGTGAAAGATGGCTGCTTTATTTTCATTTGGGGTTTTGGAAACTAGTCTCTTGGCAGACATTACTGGTTACAAGCATGTTTCAAAAAATGTTTTGGGCTGTAGAAGTTTGTTTTTTAACTCTAAGCATGTTTTAAAATACAAATCACAAACATCCTAAAAGATTAACATTTTATGGATACAGTTTTGAGTAGTGAACTATTATCTACCTGGAGGTACTTCATGTTATTGTCTGCTGTGTTTTCCCACTGAAGCTATTGAATATTTCAGTCCAGGTGTTGCTGTTTTTAGTTTTTTCTATTTTCTTTCAGTTTATGTTTGTCTATAAAGTTGCTGTTCAAATTTTCAATATTATTTATCTATTTCTCTTTTTCTTCTCTTCCCATTCTGTCCTGTCAGGTCTAACATTCATATGTATATTCAGCAATAAATATATAGATGTATGGACAGCAGTAGAAAATTATGGACAGCAGCCTTTAATTTGTAAAACTACTCTTTGCAAACCAAACTGCCACATTACAGCAACCAGACTTGACAGTTCATGGTAACACATGTTCATGCATATATATATATATATATATATATATATTATATATATATATTTTTTTTTTTAAGAAATACAACAGGGCTTCTCAGTAAAATATGTATGTGTCGTTGGTTGTGGCAGAGTATTTTAGAATTTAACTCTGGGAGATCACCAAATACACTGCTAACAAGACTGGACCAAATCAATACAGAGAAAAATCATTAATAATAATCAGAATGTTTATTGGAATCCTTATGCTAGCTATTAAGAAGTCCAGATTTGATTTTATTTTCTACCACCGTGTCCTTTTTTGAGGATCCAATTTGTTCTGACCTTTAATGACACAGCATGTAACTGCTAGCTGAGGAGAGAGACGTTAATAGACAGGAAAAAAAAGAAATCTATTACCAGCCTGCTCTCCCTAGCTGTTAATAGCCAGCAGTGAGCTTAGAGTCTGCATGTCAGACTGCAGCACCTTAACTCCGTCTGTTACATGCTATTTTCTGCCCTTACCCTTTCCACATTTCAGGTTCTTTGTATCTATGGTAACTGCCTATCCTTTTAGTTTAAGTAGCTTTCAAAAGGTAATTGAACACATCCAGCATTTTATATGGGTAATTATGAACAGTCATCTTGTAACAGTAGTGTCAGAAGATGCATAATCTATTATAAAACATTAGTCATATCACTGTGAACATCAACTATGCAAGTAAAAGACAAGCAAACAGTATTTCTTCCTATTTTTCAGTCCATTCATTAACGACTTTGTAAGACTTGATTGAGAACCTGATGTTGGGAGTTGTGAATATAAAAGAAACAAACACAATGCTGTCACTTTGCACTGAACTTGTGGTTCATGCATACTGACCCCTATCAGAGGCTTTGTCCACTGCAAGATCCTTTACATGCTAATTATGGCCAAGTTGTTTGCTGTGGAGCAGCTCTTTCTCTTGTTTACTAATGAATACCATGTGTGTTGCTGCTGTAGTCTTGATTAGAATGGATTAGGTGACCTCTTTTCTCTTCTGCTGGCATCCATGAAGACAGGCTGAAATGCTCATCCCTTGCAGCTATCAGGCATTCCCACCTTCAAAGTGCATCTCTTCCACATCCAATAGGATCAGACTCCTTGTGATACACATGGTGGCCCTTTTTTCTCCTGATAAGTTGTGTCCATGAGAGCTGAAGAATGGCCAAAAAGGATCAAGGTTCTTTTAAAGTGCACCTCAGTGGGATACCTGAAGGAAGCAGGTGACCTCCAGGGTCCTCCAATCCATGCACTGTTGTTTTGTTCTGCTAATTAAGAAGCAGTGTTCTGGCTGATTGCCTTCCAGTGTGTAATTACTAAACCGTCTGCTGAGAGCGCTTTCCATCTGAGTGCCAGCCTCTCCCTCTTGACCATGAGGAAGCTATGTGAGAGTTTGGTGATGCAGAAAGCCAGGGTCATGAACCTCATTTACCCAAAGAAGACCCAAGGTTTCTAAACAAAAATGAAGGACAAAGAGAGGCAACAGCTGTATACAAGTCAACATAAAGCACCAGATAGGTGCAAAAAGCTGCACATCTTCTGTTTATGACTACTAAAATAAGTTTTATGTACTGTGGTAAAACATTTTTTTCTTCTTTCTGAGAACTGAATGATGTTTTGCTCTTCTCTAGAAATTTTAGAGGTTAAATCAAGAATACAATTTTGGAACAACAAAACAAAAAAAGAGGGAAAAATAACAAGCACTATTGACCTGATTCTTTAATAAAAGTATGGTAAAATGGAAAACTTGCTGAGGAAATAAACATTTATCCATCACTTTGTTGTAATAATGACACAAGTGTCTGTTGCATCCTTCTCCACTACGCGTGCTGGAGTTCAACGTTCGTTCTGTTTGATCTTTACAATGCTGCTCAGTATTCATGAATCCGCTAAGCAGGGCAGAATATCTTTCTGGGGATTCCTGCCATGAGCTGCTTCCACAATATCGCTGCTTGGAGGGACAAGTCGGCACTGTGTGCTTTCCAAATGAACTGTGCACAAAGGAATCCTTGATTTCCGGCTCAGGATTTTAAACCAACAAATGAGACAGACATTGGGAAATGCAGGAAGTATAATAGCTAACATTATAACAAGCACTTGTAAGAATAATTGCCAGTACACTGAAAAAACAAACAGTACCAAGATTAATTTGTGTTTGAGCCACAATATGCTTTGCTGTCATTACTGGGATTGTAAAGTTTCATAAACAAAGAAGGGTCTGAAGAATTCCTAAGTCAGTGAAGGTGTTTATTATTTGCTCAATACAATGATTGTAATGATTGTCAATGAAAGTTGTCTTTTGTAATACAGATAAACACAAATAAAACACAGAACAGGACTGTGGGGGCAATGTTTCTGTGTCAGCTGGTGACAAAAAAATGGAAAGAGTTCAGACTGTAATGGCTGTATACACGTTCAAATATAAAAATGATACAGTTGAGCATAATGTTTATCTTTCAGCACTTTTATGTTATTACCCCTGGAGGAAAAATGATATAGGTCCCAGCAAAAAAAAATAAAATAAAACAAAAATGCTTGGAAAGTATAGAAAATGACTTCAGCCAAATAATATCAGAATTGCTGTCCGTAAATGTCTCCCACTCTTTCACAGATGAGGCAAGTGCTCACTAGATGTTTACCTTCCCTTGCAGGCCGGAATGATGATATCATGACCACCACTGAGTGTGGTGTGAAAGAGCTAAAAAATGAGGCTAAAATATGGACAAATATGCAGTCCAAGCTATGCGTGAGGCTGACTACAAGCAGTGCCAGATGCTGAATGAGTCAACACGAGGCTGTTAAAAGTAATCTCGCTAAGCAGTGCAGCATTCAGGACTTCATTTTGACATAAATGTCTCTGTGACAACCTGTGCTATATAATGTTGAAAGAACCGCAAACGCTGTGGTTCATTTTCTATTTTGGAGTTCATAACTTTAAAGTTTTTCCTAAGTTATGACTGAGTCAACCTTGGAAGAGATTTACCGTAACATGAAGTTGAACTATGTGACATATAACTGCAGTAATATTGCAGCAGACGGTCACTCACAATATACCTTATTGTCTCTTGAGAGAAATGGAATATGGTGATAATTGACCTAGGCATGGCCTATATGACAGGTTCATCTAATGATGGATGTGAGAGAAGACAGCAGTTGGACAGAGGAGTGTGATATTTCCTTTCTCCCCTTTTATCACAGCATGGCTCTCCAATACAGCAACCTTCCAGAGCTCTAGGGATTGGAAAACACAGAAATCTTCTCCGCCTGTCACCACAGTCTTTTTCTGTCTATCCTCCCTTTGTGCATGTTTGTATATTCAACACAACTGTTCCATTTCATCAGGTTTTATTCTGAGCTTCCTATTTAATGCTCAAAAAAAGGAGCTCTGGTTACCATTGTCCAGGAGACACAAAGTGTTGACAGAGGAAATTTTTCATATGAGCTCCTCAAAAGCTCGAGACGTGATATGCGGTGCAACAGGAGCAGACAAATCATTCACCTATCAAAACAACAACAGAAAAAGTGTTCAGAAATGAAGACAGACCCTTCTGTTTCCAGATGTGCTGCAGCCCAAATGCTTGCAGCTTTGTCTGTCATCTATATTTCACCAATTACTCTCACTTCAGTCATAACACAATGCTCTATGAGCCGTCTGTAATTCAGATGAAACGTTTTCAACACTATTGCCCTAAACATAAAACCCAAACATTATTTACTCCAGACACAGACTCCCCAGCCAGTATACTGAACCTAATTCAGAGCTAACATGTCAAGTAAGATAATGCAGTGCTTGGGGAAATCTCCGCTGACATATTCTTGAAATTTTAAAGAAGCATTATGATGGAAATATGAAGATGGGTTTCTATTATGCATTGCTGGTAGAAATTAATGTATCTAATGATCTGTAATTGCCATTCATTGCATGAGAGGAGGTGCGGGACACAAATGACGGCAGACTAAATCCCGGAATCCCTAAGCTAACATCCATTGAATGGGATCCATATTGGCCCGCATCAACTCAACAAAGAGTGACAGCAAAGCACTGCTGCTGCATCTTCTGTGGGAGCCGTAACAAAACAGATTTAAATTTGATTTGGGTTGAAAGAGAGCAGAGCGGGGGCAGTTTTAAAGAATCCCCTCCTAGTTGGACCTTAAATCTGAGCCCAACTTTAACACAATTAGTCCTCATGTTGTTGTGTTTATGCAAAACTTTTTATTATCATAATTATCATTTTTATTTAACATTTATCTTTCTTTAAACAAAAATTCAACTTCACCTCCCAAATATGGACACAAAGATTAATCCCTTCACATTCCAGCGGGTCACAGGCAGGATGCTTTATAAAATACCAAGGGGGTTAATTATATAACAATATCATCAGCTGCTGTTTAACTTTTTTTGTGGGGGGGAAGGGGGGTGTTTTTGTTTTGCCAAATAATTGGAACTACTAATGTTTTCATCTGGAACTAAGGCTTGTCTCTGATATCTGCTAAATCTACAAACAGATACATCTATTTTTCATTAAGCTAACTTATAATGTATAAACCATAAATTTTCACACCTATATACAGAATCTGTTGGAAAGCAAGAAGATTTTGAGGCACCGCTTCCTTAGTAATATTAAGGTCTGAGAAGTAATGCAGTCAAGGTTAAATTTGGTTGCATTACATGCAAGTTTAAATTTAATAATACAATCCTTTAGTTGTTTAAAAACAAAATCTTAAATGGGACATTGGATGGATGGGAAGTGGTAGCAAAATGTGTAACCAAATTTTAGAATTTGGTATAGAATTTCATAATTTTCATTTAACCAACTATCTCTATCTCTATCTATCAGAGATACTGGATATGTACGATGAAGAGAAGCGTGTGAATGTAGTAATTAATTTTAAGTCTTGGAATTTGCTATAATTTACGATGTTTTTGAGTTATGGGGGGTCAAAAGAGTCCAATACAGAACATTTCTCCTAGAAAAAATTTACTGAATATACTTTTTTCAACTTTTTTATGATTTCTGTTCAGATCTCTCAACCGAAGATATAATCTTGTAAATGTATTTTAACCCATTAAATTCCCATATTTTCTGTGTTTCTTTTTATTAAAAAAACAGAAATTTAGATTTTATTCATAATAGTGTGTTTGGCATTTTTATGTTATTATCAGTCTTAAATACTAAATTATTAACAAAATTATTTAAATTTCATTGCCAGAGGATTTTTAGCAGTCATTTTAACAATTTATATACTTTTAGGTCATAATTCCTTTCTCTTTCTCTGAAACACCTTATAAACCAGCATAAGCTTTTTCAGTATGAACATTTATTTTGCCATTTCAAAACTTAAATTAAAACCACTTAAAATCAAACACACACAAAATAGTTGAAGACAGAAACTTTTAAAGTTTTAAACTGTTTTAGCTTTTGAACTTCACATATATTTTCATAGCAAGGAACTATGTTTGTGGGTAGGCGTGGATGCTTGTGTAATGCAGTGCATAATAAGCATCTTGTTGCTTTTTACAGACATGAAAGTTTCAGACTAGTATGACTTTTACTCTGACAGGACAGCAGCGCATAAACCCACTAAGTTTTGTTCTTGTTTTCTTCACTGTGACCTCTTTGAAGTGCAGCAAAAGCAGGGGGCCATGTTTTATTTACTTTGGAGACTGCATGTCTGTATGAAAGTGTGCTAAAGAAACATTATTAGATATTACAAGTTGTTCTTTCAGGTAAAACTAAGTTCAGTCTCTGCAGTTCAAAGTCACATGAGACAAGAGACACTGCACTCAATAACAGTCAGAGAACATGACAGGTTTTTCAAGGGAAAATTGCATAATGTCATGACAAAGAATAAAAAGAACACATTTTTCAACTTTTCTCTGAAATAAAGCCCTGACATTAAATGGAAGTTGATTATATTATACATATTTTGAATTCAACATTAGGTTTCATTCATCCATCAATTTTTGTTTCCAATGATTCAGTTGAATTTTAAAGTAAAAAGTTGTGTTTTAAAGTAAAAAGTGCTGCAACGTACAAAACAAATGTTCTTATTGAGAAATTTGATGCTGGCTAAATGTTTCAGAAGAAGAGGAAGGAAGAATAATGAGTGTTTGGTTTTTCCAAGTGTTTCAGGTGTTTCAATCATACATATAAGATGGGAAAATGATACCATGACATGAAAAATAGTGAAAATGACTCATTTTACAATTCTTTTCTAAAATAAAACTTTATATTAGAAGTTTTATAAGTCAATTGAACTTTTTGGCCTCCCTATGACACAACAGTGTCAGTGTTTGGACTTTTTGTGTCATCTTTCATTCTTGTTTCGTGTTTTATTTTAGTTTCTGTTCTGTGTCCGTTAATTCCCCTGGTTTCATTATCTCTTTCATTCCACCTTCATGTGTTTTCTCTGTATACCATTTGGTTTTAGTTTGCTTTTCCCAGTTTATCCGTCTTATATTTGTTTTCGTATATTTCTTTGTCCTCCCGTGGTCTCACCACCCGCGGGGTGGGGACATAGGGGTCGGGTGCAGTTTGAACTGGGCGGCGGCCAGGGACCCTGGCAGTCCGATCCCCGGTTGCTTTCGGTGAGAGTCGCCGAGCGGGTGTGGGCATACTGGTTGCCCCGGCTTGGAGCCTGTACATTGGGGTTCGCCCCGGTAGCCTCCCTCTGCCTCAGGGTGGGGGGACGGGTCCTGACTGTCTTTTTTGCTTATGCACTGAGCGACATTTCAGAGTACCCACCCTTTTTGGAGGCCCTGGAGGGAGTGTTGGAGAGCACTCCTCCTGGGGACTCGTACTCCTCGTATTTCTAAATATAAACAGAACATCTCCAGAGTTAGCTAGATTAGAGCATATCTGAATATCTTAATAATATTGTTTCGAGATTACTTCTATTCTATGAAGGAATTGAATTCTAATTTATTGAATTAAGCTGAATAATTACTGGTTTTACAGCTACTAGACTCCACTGTGTTATATCTCTGATAATATCCAGTTTATCCAGTTTCAGCACACTTTAATGTATTTTTTCATACACCACAGACATTACTCTGTATGATTTGGGATGTGCAGGGATATACATTACTGCTCAAAAACCTACTTTGTAAATAGATTTAATGGGAAATCGTGACCAGTCTTCTGACCAATGTTTATCATATAATATCTGCAAAAGTGATGTCATTACGATGTGCAAAGCTCTTTTAATGCCTCATTAGCTGCATGTCCACTAACAGCAGCCAGAACCTAAAGTGTGACTAAATCAAATGACAAAATTGAAAAAAATACATCGCTTAAAACCATATTTGCACCAGTTTACAATAACTTTAGTAAAATAACTCTTAAGTTTCATTCTGTCATAATAAGACATTTATATCTAGTTGCTGAGGGTTTGTATAGACATGTAGACCCGCACTAGTCTCGCCACCCTCTTAGACCTGGCAAAGCACCAACCTTTAATAGAGCTGAATGAATGACAAAAACATGGGACGTCTGGATTTGATGGCTGAACAAACCACATTGTATTTGAGTCATTGCTACCTGAGCCCGCTGGAACAGATAACGCCAGTAACAGTGACCATATTCACAACTACGGTTGGCAGTTAAAGTAATTACAATACTTGTATTCTCCACTACTAATCAGTTAGCATGGTGCTCTCTTAGCTGGTAACTTTCTGGTAAATTCACACTAAAAGAGTACCCAAATGCCAAAAAATGAACTCAATTTACAATAAAATAATGTTTAGAAATTGAAACAAAAAAATAGCTTGGTGCACAAGTATGTTGCATGGTGTGTTGATAAAGTAGGTTAAATAGGAGCAATAAACTTAAGAAAAAATGTAAATATTGTAGAACACTAGACGAAATAATCAGTCAGCTTCAGAAAGTAAAGAAAGCATCATCATCATGCATCACTAGTAAAAAAAAAAAAACCCTTGAGGAAAAAGAGGTAGAACTATGTTACATCTCTCCAGCTTGCTGACAGTTACCAAAGTAGCTAAAAGCAAAAAGAAAGCCACCTCCCTTCCCTAGATCTTCCACAGATAAGCAAGGTAGGTTGACTGCAGACCACCTATCGAAAGCAAAGTTCAGACATTTGACAAAAGCTGAAATCATTCATTTAGAGTAAAATGTGGATTCGCTGCATTGTAATGTTGCCTGGCAACCAGTTTATATTTTGTAGGCAGTTTGTGAAAAGCTCCTGTTGACATCCTGACATGTTCTGAAATTTGCTCAGGCATCTTAACATAGCCTATAGTTGATGTTGATCATAACAGAGCATCAGGACTTAACCATCAAATTTCAGAACGAATCTGCAAGTTGTTCATATAGATTTCCACTGAGTTTAGTCCTTCCTGTTTACTTCTGATTAAACTAGTTCACTAGAAAGAGCCAAAGTTCTTAAACTCAAGAGTGGGGCTGGTACGAGAATCCAAACTGTGTGTGTATGAAAATAATACTAAAGTTAAAATATAATTTATTCGCAAGTCTGTTTCACTTTCAGTCATGTCTGAAGTTCAGAGTAAAACAGCAAAATGACATGTGCTGAATGGTGTTGTTCAGCCTGAGCCTGGATGAAGAAAAAAACCAAAATGTTCAGTTAATGTTTATCTATAGTTCACCGTTGTGAAATAATCTATAGTTTTGCATCTTTACCTCTTTGGCATGATTGCCTTTGCTACAGTGCTCTGGCCCATTAAACAAGACCAAACCAAATGCATCTGTTACTATGATAAAGGACCATTTTCACTGGGTCATGTCGTAATTATCATGCATCGCTGTATTAAATTATTTACTTTTATCTTTCTGTATGCTCATATATCTTCTTCACCGAAATGTCGACTGAATTAAAAGAAAACACAGACACAGAAGGTGGAAGGGCAGAGGAGAAATAGAGAATGAGGGGAAAGGACAGAGAGCCCAACTGGTTGATCCCTGACTTCTTTTGATGTTGTAGCTGCAGTAGCTGTCATTTTTCCATCAGGAGGGAACAAAAGTCACCTTGGCCTGCTTGAGGACAGGTGACAGGAGGCTGCAGTGTTGGCGCCGGCCCCTGCTGACGAGGGCCGGTGTGAGTAGAGGTGACAGGAGCGAGAAGCTGCTCACTGGGGGCTCCTGACACCACACAGCACCTGCCCTGGGAGATGCTACATCAGCACTTTTTTCCATAGGAAGTTGAAATGGATAAAAAAGAAAGGAAGGGTAAGAAGTTAGCAGCTCCTTTCCTCTTCCACTTTTCTGTTACTTTATTCTCTCACTCTACTAACCCTTATGTGACAGTGGCATGAAAAATTGATACAACCTCATGTGTCTCATATTGTATTCTACTGCAGAGGTGTAAAGTAGCAGGCTGATAGCCTTCAGTGATACACAGGGAAAGGTGTTCTCCAGCTGTACAGCTGTGATTTCTGTGTTAAAAAGATACCGAAAATCCTCTTATAGTACTACTCAACTACATTTCACTGTATGCGTTTAGCATTATTCAGATACTGAAGCACAACAAATTCCATGTCTGTGGCTCTTGCTCATTTATTGTTTGCTTTTCTCCTCTGATCTTTTCGTTCACTTTCCCCACCCTTCCCCTCTTTCTTGTCTTCCTCCCAGGTCAGCATCCATCACCATGCAGGAGGCCACCTCTCCTCTGACAGCTTTGTCAATGTAAATTACTGCAGTCTGTCTGGAGTGGTCTTAGCCCAGGGAGAGCACCACCTGCAGGGCTGCCCATCGTCATCTGTTCAAAAGAACCAAGAATAACCAACCTGTAGGCGTGTGATGAGAACCAAGGGGTATGTGCTGCCATACTGGTGAAAACCAGATGGATGGAGAATTCAGTCCAAGATATTCATTGAAATATTTTTTTTCCATTTTATTTTCTTGGAGCCAGTGCTATGAAAATATATAGAGGCCTTGTGAAGTTTGAAGAAGGAGGACTTTCCATGGAGGGATGTTTGACCCCTGCGCTGCATGGAAGCACAGTCAGGTGACTGTCTACAGTGACTTCTGACAGCATGGCCTTTTTGAACTTACCCATCCCTTTTCAATTTCTTTGCTCTCGGCTTCTCAGGATATTTCAGTAAATGTTATATTATTGATCCTAATCTTCCCTTTTAACTTTGCAACCAGGCAGCACTGCATGTGTTGAGGAAAAGTGGATTAGTTGTTGCCTTGTTATCATTCTGTCTGACCAAACATTGCCAGTTACCTTCCTCTGAGTAAACAAGTTTGTGTGGGCTTTGATTTCCTCCATTAAATGACTGATTCAGTTATATTTCTCCCTTATGGAACTTTGTTCACGTGGTGGGTTTTTTTCCGCTCAGAAATATGGCCTATTTCCTGCTTCAAATGAGCTCCCATGAGATTTATTTACAAAATTGCAAAGTACGAAAGATAATTCATATCTCAGTAATTAGGCATGTGCGAAATACATCACAGAACCCAATATGCCTTGTTATTAAAAAAAAAGAAAAGAAAATGCTACAGTTTGATATTATGTATGTTTAAAAGCCCTCCCTGAGGGTTTGCATTAATTCATTATTTCAACTTTTGTTTTATTATTTATTTTATCTGTGATAAGAGCACCAGCGTGATTGGGTTTACAGTCACAATGCTGGGCAATTTAAGAACAAAGATGACAGAGGGATGAGGTGAGACCATTGTTCTCATCATCCATGCTTCTTTGAAACAACGAAGTTCTCAAGGACTCATTTGTACAATATTAGCACACAATAAAGAAAGTCTGTGTGTGTTAACAGCCTTAGATGAGGTGTTTGTCCTCTCAGGAGGCTGAAGCTCCCGAATGTATCGAGAAGCCAAGGCAACATGAAATTGCAAAATTTAACTTGTGCTTTTGGTGGATGATTGAAAAGAAAAGCGTGAGTCTCTCCTAAACCTGTGTTTATGGTATTGTTTGTGTGTGGCTGTGGCTGTGTGATAGTTTCTGTTTGTGTTTACCTTGATATATACCTGAGCTTGTATGCATAGTGTTTTTTACTATCTCTTTTTCCCTGATGTTTCAGCGATTTGCAGCCCCGCAGAGAGGATTTTCAAATGATGGAAAACACGCCTGCAACAGATTTAAGAATTATTTTCCTGGGAACCAAACACGTTTACTGCTTTAGAAGATCTAACACTATCAATAGAAAAATCACTCGGATGTGAAACTTCATGCAATCGTTGTATGAGTACACAAAGTCAATCTTCCTTTCATGGTCAATGAAGCTGCTCCAAGCTGTACATCAGCATGTCATCACAGATTACAGTCTGAGGTCTGTGGTTTTCTACCTTTGGGGGATTATTGTTCATGACTATACCCTGGAAAACTTCCTATATAAGAACCTGCATGTGATAGATAAATTATAATTCATAATTGTTGTGAAAAATAAGAATACATACATCATAAATTAGCATCAGTGTTATTTAGATTTAAATAAAATTGGTCAACTTTGGGTGGAAAATTTGACCACATTAAAAAAAGTATGATGCTGATAAATAGGATTAGTCTAATGCATATTGAATCATCTCAAACATCCACTGAGACTGAAATATAACTCTGTCTATTAATAAGTGATGATGTGAGATTTTGAAGAGGCAGGGAGCACAAAAATACATAGTAGGAATCAGGGAGTGGATTACGACAACCAGCTCTCCTTCAGGCTTGGGAGAACACACACCTGTCACTCCTCTTTAAACCCTGCAAGAAATCATCCAATTTCATCCTCATGCTTGCAGAAGGTCAGCGAGATGGTGGTCCATACTTTGAGACCCCAGAGGGAATTGCTTCTACTTAAAACTCTGTCTCCTGGGACCCTTGTTCCTCTCAATCACATCTGAGACTCTGACCAGACTAAACTCTTTAGCTCGGTATGTGGGTATTACAGCGATAGCAGATGAAAAAAAAACAAAAAACAAAACAATGATCCAATTTTACAATTTATCTTCAATTTAAGAGTAAACTTTGAACAAAATAAATGAAATATGTTTGCTTTAATTCTACTTGTTTTTACTCTTTTTACACTGAAAGCACTGCTTATGTTAGCAACAAAATGCTAAATGTGCTGCGTGTAAAAGAGATAAAAAAAAGATAAATGATTGCCTTTATGGCCACAGTTTTTTTTGTTAACAAATTTTAACAGAAAGCTGAATAGTCATTCTTCTTTTTGGCAAAAAAGGGAGGAGGTGGCATGTGTTAAATATCAGAACAGCTGCAGGTTCCTTCTGGTGCATGCCTTTTTTCTCTTATTTCTCTTCTTTTTTATTACATGTTTTAACTTGTTTTTTCTGGGTGCACTGATTAACTGTGTTCACTTCTATTAGCTTACAGAAGTTATCCTGAGTCTACACACCAATTCCCACAGCACAATTATGTTTGCTCTTAATTATAGTACCATCCCAAGGCAGGATGCTAATTCTGTCCGAGGTCATAGAAAGCTTCAAATGAATCTGCGCTGTTGTCGTGCGGAAGTTTAAAAGGCCACCAGTTTATCTAAATCATGCTAACACAGTAACAGATGAGACCATGGATGTTCCCATTATTCAGTTTAGAATGACCAACTGGCCTCATATTCAGTAACTTGCAATCAGGCTGGCTTTGCAGTTTGCAACTACGTTTTAATAATAATACTACGTTTTAGAAACGTAGTATTATTAGCGTGCATTTAAACTGATCTGTGATTTGTCTTGTGTACTTTGAACTGCC
>JBAMHX010000008.1:23657453-23671970 GCA_037177515.1 Pseudomugil tenellus | reverse complement strand
TGTCGAATGCAGCACTAAGATCTAACAAGATAAGAACAGACAGGAGTCCTTTATCTGAGGCCATAAGAAGATCATTATGGAATGTGTGATCTAATATGTGAGTGTCATTTGCATAATAAAATAATGAGGTGAAATTGTCAAGGCCTCCATTTAGTACTTCTGCATCAGATTGTTGATGAAGTTTTACAATACTAAATTGTTAACTAAACCTGCAACTCAAATCTAATACAAATGTAACTAGGGTAAATAATGAGAAAATTATTATACCAAAATTAACCATTTATTTATACAAGAAGGTGCAAAAAAAAAAAAAAAAAAAAAAACACTGGTTTCAGCCAAAAAAAAAAGAACTTCATAGTTCTGAGCACTGACAGGGAAACAAAGTCTTATTTAGGGGAAGTGACCTGACAAAAAACATAAAAACACAAACAAACAAAAACAATGTACATAGTTCGTTCTTATAATTGCCACAACATGTGGCAAAAACAGCTTAAAGCTGAAGCGGACTAATATAAAATAAACCAAAAAATTCCAGCCACCAAAATTTAGCTGAAAAGATGTTGAAAAGACAGAACACCCATGCGTTTAAACAACGTTTACATTTGGTTGAAAAGTGAAAGGTGAAAAGCCGTCATTTACAGGTCGTTGTAAGATGTCATTCTGATGGACTAAATTCAGCCCATTTTTTTAACATTTATTTTTGGTCTAAATCATATTTATGACCGACAGACCATATTTACCCCAAAAACCTATGTTGAAAAGATGTCTACTGTTTGCTACTTGCTTTAAAGCAAAACTTCATCAAATACAGCTACATGCTGTAAAAAATATTTGTCTAAAACAAAAAACATGTTCAGTTGATTAAACAACAGCATATCTCCTCATGCTGCCTGTTCGACTGCATCCCGACTACGCAAAATGTGATAAAAGCCACAAGTAAAATGCATCAAATACAATATAAAAACTACGTTTACACAACTGGCTGTAACTGATAGACTATGCCCAAAAGTCTACGTGGCCAGGTGACACCCTGGCTTCCAGGCTACTGCTTAGCAAACTGCTACTTCCTCTTTCATATAAACCCTGCCCACTTATTACACAAAGACAGTAAACTGTGCCACATGAGTGCCGTATTGCTTATAGGGAAGAGTCATAAATTCCCAACCCATACCGGAGACAGAGTCGCAAAAATTTTTGTCATCTTTTGATAACAGCAAATAAAATCAGATCGCTCTGCTGTGTTGGAGGATTACCAGTTAGCTTCATGAGTGGACTGTGCTATAATACACAGTTCCAAACAGTGGTCTTTGGAATGATCTCAGACTCCTCAAACCAAGTGGTTCTTAAACATTTTGAGCAGGGACCCCCAAGATAAAACACCTTGATCAACACCCCATCACCTCCTCTTTGACAACTGAGTGACTAATTGTGAGATATATAAAATGTGTAATCTTGCAGCCAAACGCTAAATGGCTAGAAAACAGTCTTCCTAAATTATAGGAATTAATAGTTTTTTGGAGGGTTCAGTTGACCGCTCTGATAAATCTTCTACATGTCATCTGCTTCTCTCACTAAGATGATGCTAATTTGAGAATTTTTAATATTGCATGATTAATACCTTTGATGTCTATGAGTTAATGTGTTAAAAATTAATGTGCTAATTTTCACAGATTTATCTCTCCATTAACAAATATCATTTTGACAGACCTGATAAAAATCCCACATGTATTTAAAAAATGTAGGATGGTTTTTTTTACAAGATCCGGTGACCCCTGCCCTCCCCAGCTCCCCACCCTATTGGTTTCCCAAAACCCAGTATTCACACCATACTGTAACAGTGTAAGCTCAAAGGCAAATGAACTGAGGATCACATATTTTAAATTTTACTAAAAATTCATAGGTCGTGTGACAATGTATTTTAAGTGAAGATGCCTTCTTAAAGTTTTATTTTGCCTTTTAATGAGGACAGCAGAAACAGTAGAAAGCAAGCTAGGTACTCTAAAATACAAAATGTTTTGTACCTCCATCCTCTTCAAAGTACAGAGTTGGGTATGAGTTTTTCTGGGAATTAAGGCTAAGCCACTAAATATCATTCAGTGGAAAAAACTTACCAAGTGTAATGGTACTGTGTTCAAATTTCAGAAAAAAAAAAAAGCTTTTATTTACCAAAAACGGAAAAACAGAAACTCAGCTAATGTTTCTCAAATAGACGCAGTGTGTATGGAAAGTTACTGTATGATAACATCTATTGTATATTACATTTGAATCCTTGTAAAAACTGATTTGGTAACCACTGGATTATAATCCATTTTCTTTTAATAACTGAAAAGTATTAAAAGGATATTCATGTTATATTACTGTATATATGAACATCTATCATAATATAAACCTGCTCCATAAATCAACCAGACAGTGATAGTAATAATGTAGCCTACCTTGACTTATCTGCTTTATTACTTTCCTTAGTTTCTATGGAAATATTTAAAATATTTTTCATATTGTTAATATAACATGGATTTTCAATGATCTGATCCTTCTTCCAAGTATCAAACCATGTATATATGTGTTCATATTGGTAATATAACCTAATTAATCTGATGGTGGAACATACTATTGATGCATGTTGTTCCAACAAGCAAAGGTTTCTTTTCATTATATTTATTTATTTTTTAACTTTCAAAACACATAATGTCACACTGTCTTTATCTTGCAGCATATTATTATTCATTGTTAAATTTATTTTGATAAACGTCCACCACTACTCACATGGGGTTTTTATATGATCGCTTTCTGTCAGCACGTTGTCAGCACATTGCAAAGTAACAGCTGACGTGGCAGCTGTACTCTGGAAAGGAGTTAAAATCAGTTACAGATAATAAATATGACAACACTTTTACTTCCCTTCTTTTATCAAGAAGCCAATTTATGAAACAGCCATGAATTGTAGATAATTATTATCTCTAGAGTGTTATAAGCCTCAGTGAAATGCACAGGTGCCATGAAATATTTGAATCTATACTGAGTGATCTGAATTGGAAGTAGATCGACTCCTTGCTGTCTCAGAACCGGCAAGTCAGTGTGTGTATCTAGGTTGTTATATGAACATTGATTAGCTGACTGTTTGTGTGTAATGATGCGCACCACCTGGCCTCAAACTTGCCAGGAGCGTTATTCCTCTCAACAGTTTCAGATATTTGTAGAAGACTGTCTGTAGTGTTATGAAATTCATGTGTAACTGCCGTACTGGGAGCACATTATTTCACTGTCCAATCTGATAACAGCTATAGTTCAGTTTCCCTGAAATATAACTGCACCCTCAATGCAATTACATTTACCAATTTACTTCATTTCAGAGGTTGAATTAATTTGAATCTGTCCCACACAAACAACAAATGAAACTCTTTTAAACCTCAAATAGTTGAGTTGCAACAAATTGCACAACCTGAATGCACAAAGCTCATAACCAGCCAGATTTTGTAGGAGAGTGAAGAAGGGATAGAGTGTACACTATGGTTCCATTTCAGTATGTTGCCACAAATGAAAACACAACCGACCGTTGCTTGAAGATGAAGCTGAGATCAGCCACAATTCCAAACTCTAAACAAACAGCTATGTAAACTCTGCACACCAGGAACCAGGTAAGTCTTTGCCAGCCAGCAAAATCAGCCAGGCGTGTGGAGATGGAATTCGTGCAGGGAGACAAGATACTTCTTCTGCATTTTAGGCAGCTCCCTAACAAGCATCCTCAGACAGGGCTGTAGGGGAGCAGGGTTACTGCTGAGCCTGGCACCACATAAAGCCCAGAACAGTGCAGCCAGCAGGGCTAACAACCATCAGCAGCCCAACCAGCTGCCGCTGAGTGCCCGAATCCAGACACCAACATCACTGGGAGAACAACAATCAATAAAACCCACAGTCCTGGAAGACATGCAGGAAAAAATGTGTTGAGGCA
The DNA here is from genome assembly GCA_037177515.1 of Pseudomugil tenellus. NCBI lineage: Eukaryota > Metazoa > Chordata > Actinopteri > Atheriniformes > Pseudomugilidae > Pseudomugil > Pseudomugil tenellus. The sequence continues at coordinate 23,668,018 of JBAMHX010000008.1, read as the reverse complement.
AAACAGGCTCATTTAAAGCTAAACTGTCTTATCAGTGGGGTTAGAGGAGCATGCTGAATATCTCTCCAGAGAGCTGCAAAGGAGGGGATATTACATACACTGTAAGAGGCTTTTGGATGGTCTGCAATTTGGAAGGTCAGAGTAATTGGCCAAATGAGGATTCGTTTTGAGCACAGAGTGTGATTCTATGCGGACACACGTGTGTCTGTATCCTGTAGGCATGGAGGGGGAAAAAGGGAGAGGAGAGGAAAATTAAAGAAATGAAGGAGGTGCAAGCATCTGGTCAGTCAGTGTCATGTTCAACAGCAAGTCTCGGTCCCTGATGCCAAGAAATGCTGAATATTTTTAATACTCTAAGACTTTAACTTTACACCAAGACTTTAACATTTAGCAACAAAAGTTTTTGTGACAATATCAGCTTTTGTGTACAAAGATTTGAATTTTATTTGATGCAGATTGCAGAAATGTGCTTTGCGTGGCTTTTTATATTACTTTACATACATAAAGAGAATTGTGGTGTATTTTAACCTGATCTTATGTATTTCCCATTGATGTGAGTTTTGCATCTTTGCGCCTTGAGATACTTTGTTCTCGTGATATTCACAACTCACACAGGTGCTTGCAAGTCTTGGTTTCTAATGTGCTGTTTTAAACATTTAAAATAAAGGATTTTTTATTGCATTTGTGTAAATATAGTTAAGTCAAATAAATGAGATGAAGCACTTTAAACTTTTGTTTGATTAAATTCCTTAAAGCATATTTTATTGTTTCTCTGGTCTACGAGGGAAAATAATTACCCAAAGCACGAAAAGAAGCAGCAATCTAAAATCAATACAATATCTCAACCTTTTTATGAGGAGTAAACAGTCAAGAAAAATCAAACAAGAACTAGTTAGTCATTTACCGGCATTGTAAGAAAAAAGTGATGTGCTTTATTTTAAAATTATAATGGTAGCTGTGGAAAAAAGAGAACAACTGCATAATTAGTCTCGTGAAAAGATAAGTGCTTTTTGACTTCTTGGAATTCTGTTTCAATCAAAAAAGCAATTAACCTGAGATGGAGCTTTCTACTCCAATTGTGAGATTAATCAACAAAATGTACATAGTGTGTACGCTGTCATTAGCTGCAATATAGAAATTTCCAAGAAGCCATTGGCTGCAGTTTCCTCGACATGAACACATGGTAAATGACAGCAATATCAGTCCAGTTAAAACAATGACTTTGAGAGACAACAACTGGAAATGGTTCAAATGAGTTCTGTTTAATGAGACAGCTGTGAGATTCTGTGCCAGCTCCAAATATAAACACATTCTCATATACACAAATCACAGCTGAGGGGGTGACGATATCAAGCAAAGCTCAACAATCACACCCAGGAGTTAAGACAGAGACAGTGTGCTGAAATAAGGTTGAATCTACCGTTAAGTAATCAGAAGTTCTAAATTGCTGAACACATTGCTTTACAAAGTGTTATTTGTCTATATAGATAAATTTAGCTTTATATTCTCAGATGTGGGCTGCACGGTGGCAAGGTGGTTAGTGCTTCTCACCGGGTTTTCCGGCTTCCTCCCACAGTCCGAAGACATGCAGCTTGGGGATAGGCTGATTGGAGACTCTAAATTGACCTTAGGAGTGAGTGTGTGTGTGCGTGGTTGTTTGCCTATATGTGTGGCCCTTTGCCAGAAACAGTTTACAAACCCAAGTCAAATGTCATACCGTCCTAAGGTTTGTGCAGACAACATCCGTATCTGAAAAGCAGCTGGAATTTAATCTCTTTCTGAAAGACAGACTGAATTGCACAGAGCTTGAAAACAGACTCAACATGGTTTGCAGAATTCATCTTTTCTTTCACAACTACTGGTTGCGTTAGTTACTGAAAAAAGTAACTAGTTACGATTACTGGTTATTTTATTCAAAGAGTAAGTCAATAGTTTTTTATTGCTTACACCAAAAAGTAATTGGGTTACAGTTAAAATGAACTTTTAGTTACTTTGAAAAAGGACATTTCTTAAATGCTCTCATTAATATTCTTATAACTTATTTGGTGTTGTATGAAAGAAAAATTCTCTGAAACATAAATGTATTTTTCAACATTATTTTATTCTGTTCATTACCTATATGGACATGATTTCTAGGTGCAGTCGAGGCGTTGAGGGGATCCAGCTTGGCGTCATTTTGCGGATGACATGGTTCTGTTGGCTTCATCTGGTCGTGATCTCCAGCTCTCGCTTGAGCGATTCACAGCCGAGTGTGGAGCGGCTGGGAATCAGCACCTCCAAATCCGAGACCATGGTCCTCAGCCAGAAAAGGGTGGAGTGCCCTTAGCGGGTTGGGGGAGAAGTCCTGCCCCAAGTGGAGGAGTTCAAGTATCTCTGGGTCTTGTTATCATTGATCGAGTGATGGAGGGATGGAGCGTGAGATCGACCGACGGATGTAGTAATGCGGACTCTGCGCCGGTCTGTCGTGGTGAAGAAGGAGCTGAGCCAGAAGGTGAAGCTCTCGATTTACCAGTCGATCTTTGCTCCTACCCTCACCTATGGTCATAAGCTCTGGGTAGTGACCTAAAGAACGAGTTCGCGAATATAGTCAGCTGAAATGACTTTCCTCCGCAGGGTGGCTGGGTTCTCCCTTAGAGATTGGGTGAGAGGCTCAGTCATCCAGGAGGGACTCAGAGTAGAGCCGCTGCTCCTCCACATCAATAGGAGCCAGATGAGGTGGCTCGGGCATCTGGTTACGAGGGCTTCCCTCCTTAGGCTGCTGCCCCCGCGACCCGACCCCGGATAAGCGGAAGAAGAAGTATTTTTTCAAACATAAATTAGGGTTGTAGCATTTAATGGGATTAATAGTACTATGTTAATATTAATATGAAATATTAATATTAACAATTAGTAATTAATTTATAATTAACCTTGAGGCACCACCTCCTATTTTCTAGTGAATGTCCTTAAATTCTGATTGGCAAGTATGAAAACTATTTCCCCTAGATAAAATAAAAAAAATATTATTTAACTGTACACTAGTAAAGACTGTATGTGCTTAACATAAAATTCTAAAGTGTAGAAAACTAAATGGTAAAACCTATAAAGTGAGAAAGAAAATAAATGTGTATATGAGGAAAGTGATGTTGATCCTACTTACTTGGGTTCAAGCAAGATCCTCGGTAATTAATATAACTGTGAAAGTGGAACATGCATGTTTATAAATAGAGTAAAAGAAAATTTGGATAATTTAAAAGATTGTTTGTCTTTTAAAACTTCTGGTCAGTTGTCCTAAACCATTGTTGTTGACATTGTATTATTACGGTTGTAAGTGAGCATTTCCAAAATCTTTATTTTAAGACCTTACTACACAACAGATAAGAGAAAGCTGTGATAGTGCTGATTTAATTTGTCTTCATGTATACCATAGCTGAAAATCAGTTCCTGTTAGGGCTGTCTGATTTTGCCTATGATTACATGTTTCCAAATTAAATGTAAACAATGTTTCTCAGATGTTATAAAGCAGAATGTTTCTAGAAAACTTTTGATACAGATTCTACAATCTTATATTATGAATCTACAGTCAACAACTGCTTTTGGAGGTGATTAATGTCTTTATGTGAATTTTACTTCGTATTAAACATTAGTAACATTCATTAACAAAATCGCTCCACTTCTCAGTGTAATTGACCAAAACAAAAGGAAGAAAATGGCGCTGACGTCGTGACGTCACCAATGCGTGCCTTGGGACTGCTCACTTGAATGGCTCTGCAGCTCTGAGGCCTTGCGCTCAGGTTTGCAGGCGTTCAACAATCTACACTTTAAGCAAATTAATGTCAGCAGAATACAACGGAAAGCACGGTGGCTTTCTCCACAAAAGTCTTAAGTCCCGCTTCATCTGGTGGACTTAAAACAATTGGCGCTGTTGAATCCGGGATAAGCCTGTCTTTGGGGGTTCACAGCTTTCAGTGGTTCCTTCTGGGGTCGATGGCTGGAGGTTGGAGGCAGAGGGTGAAAAGTTCAATAGCGTCCAAAAGTGAGGTGGTTTTAAGCTGTTGTGTAAAATCGAACTTCCGTTAGGAGGCACAAGCTTGGTTGCAGTGTAGAAGTTTTAATTCCTCATTCTAGGGCTGGACTAAGTGGCCATGTGTCGACCATGTGGCCCTCCTTTGTTCTCCAGGAGCAGGACAAGCTTTTCACACAAGCATTAGCAGAAGCAGGTAGCGAGGAGCGTGATCCAGGGAGGCCAAGAGCCAAGAGGGCAAAGGAAAAGGGGGAAAGAGGGAAGAACAGAGTCCGTGTTGGTCTTTTGAAGGTAGGTGAGCTTTGGCTGAGTGGGCAGGTCTGGATGCTGCCAGCCAATCAGGGATCTGTGGGGGTGATTTCAGCTCATGGCTCCTTCCACAGAATTACCTGTGCATTACCGTAACACCAAGGGATATCACATTTAAACATGAAACACAAATTTAAGTCCTTAAATCAAGAAATAAAAGAATAAATGCACATACATGGAACAGAAAGAAAAGGTTAGAACAAAAACGCGAAAATGAGTTTTTTGAGATTTGTCAAACTTATGGTCAATGTGTAGCATGTAGATGAGATTTCCCAAAGATAGGGGGAGAGCACGTCCTCCCCCTCTCTCTGTCCTTTGATGAGTTGATCTGGTTTCCTGGAGAAAGTTTTAAAGTGAGGGGAAGAAAGGTTATCAGTTTTCTTGGTCTTACTCCACAAATCAAACACATCCAGCTTTCTCGACTTTAAGGTGGTCGTAAAAATTCCAACCTCTGTTGACCAGTTCATCAAAGCATTCTAAAAAGAGGTCTGTGGTAACGTGACTGTGGATGTTGGTTCCTCAAAAAAAAAAATAGTGTAGAGTTCAACCTTTGATTTTGCATCCAGGGTTTTTGTATATATAATATATATACAATATAATTCACTGACCAAAGCAAATGCATGCCAGGGATAAACTATTATCCAACACTGCTTTCATTAAGATTAACTCGACATCATGGTTGGCAAACTCCAGTCCTGCAAGTGCCCTGCAATATTTAAGAAATTAAAATGTACTAACTTTAGCAACAAAACAGATGGTTTTTATTAAAATGAATTAATACTGTTTCCAGTAAAAAATAAAATCTTTTTGGATGTACTACATTTTTAAAAGTGGCAGTCAGGCTAATAAACCAAAAATAAACAAAATCTTATTTTTTTCCACAAAATGACAGACTTAAAGAAAGTAATGGGAAGAAGATGAAACTTGAGCAAACATAATTGCGAATAATTCTTGTCTTCGTTTTTCCCTTTTTCTAAATAATTCTTCAAAACTTTGGAAACAGAGTAGTGGATAGCCAAGCATCTTCTGTTTGTTTGAACTTGTTGAACAAGTAACTGAGACATTTCCACCACCAAGTGCTCAGGAGCTGTTTTGCAACAAAGCTGTGATATCTCTTGTCCAGCAGTCCTCACATCCAACACTTTATAATAAGTACACACTATAAAGCATTAGACAAGACAGTTCCTTGTTGAATTTTGATATTGTGGAACATGTTCGACAGTTTTCTGCATTATTATGTTATATAGTGTTAAGTTTATTTGATCTATTTTAAGATAAGATTCAAATTGAATTATGACATGCATTTTTTTTACTTATTTTATTTTTTATCAGATATGTTTGTTGTACAGATTGAGACTGAATCATTTCTGGGAAGTATACAGTCACTGTAGCCATTGTTAGAAAGCCATATGTTTTGCTTCAGTAGTGTCATGAAATGTAATTTACTGAATTTTTAAATCCTTAATTATTATGTTTATTGTATCTGTTTTATCTGTTTTAAGTCTTGATTTTTGAATAATGACATTATCAACAATGTTATATTTGTTTCACTTTGTGATACAAAAAAATTACATTTGTTTAATCAATGGTCCTATTTGTACATTTTTGTATGGTTTACTTGAAATGTCTGATCTGCTGTTGGTAAACTTTTCTGAGCCATATTCTGCATTTTGAGAAGTTTCAATAAATACTGATGAAAATTATTTTATGTTCCTGCTTGCTGTCTTTTCTATGTTGGAATAACTGACATTTTCGTAGGTCATTAAGCATTGCCAACTTTTATATCTAATTAATAAATGCTTTATAAGTCATAGATAGTCACTCTTTAGATGAGTTCACAACATATACTTAATAAATGATTAGTAAGTGCTTTCTACCTGCAGTATCTACCTGCAGTAATTCATTCCTACATTATTAAGTGATTATAGGACGGCAATTGAAAAGGAAATTTTTAAGTTTTATAGAATATTTTCTAATAGATCTACTGACCAATATAACATGCCTTAACACTGTAAGCATAAATAAAGTTATAACTGGTTTGTAGATGATGCAATGCCACATTCTAAAATCTGTATCTATATTGAACAGAATGAAAAAACAAAAAATTACTAATTGCAGATTAACTTATTAATGAAGAGTAAAACATATCATTTTTTTTATAACGTATCTATCAATGAGTATTAATGTCACAAAGGTCATCTATAAATGATTAATCCAAGGTTTATGAACTCTTAATCAGTTATCTTATAAATGATGACTAAAACATGTACAACATGCATATTAACTATGTACTAATGAGAATTACAGTACTAAAAATGCTTTGTAACTGATTAATTCAATATGTATTAATGCTTAAACAAAGTTTTTATAGTGTGTACTTATTATAAAGTATTACCCAAAAGTATGATGCCTTTGGCCTTGCAGCTGCTGGCATACAAAGCTAAATAAAGAATTATTCAACTTGGTCCGACGAGGACTGCAGCTCGGCAAATTTGAAAGTATCTATGCTTCACCTCACTCAATTTAAATGGATCCAACAGCCTATGAAGTTCTGCACAATGACTCATTTAACTTGAGTCAGTTGTTTAAAGGCAGGGATACACTGAAAACCTGCATGCCTGCGGCCCTTGTGGGACCGCGTTTAATATCCCTGGTCAAGTTGAACACAAACCTCTGTGATCTTTTTAAAAGATAAACCTTTCCTGTATTTCACTGTTAGGGGAACATCAACTCATGTGTTGGCCTTGTGATGTACACTCATCTAACATTCATGTAATTTGTTGGGAAATTTGGCTGTTAACTAAATCAATCTACACATATGACATTTAAAATTGGTCAAATAAATTCAGATTTGTCATCTAAACAAATTAAACCAAACCAATCTGAGTATCTGCTCAGATTGAACAGACTTTCATATATACGACTTTTTAAACTTAGCAGCCAACTGGAACTAATCCAGAAGTCTCAAACATCCCACGTGCTTGGATTACACTAAGAGGGTACATATGGTTCATTTTAACCAAAAATGTTATTTCTGTTAGTGACTCTGAGAGTGCGCGCACATGCGTGTGTGAGACGCAGCATTTGTGGCATGTCTGGCAGACCACAGACCTTTTGCTGTCATCTTATGTTGAGAAGGTGTGACTGAGGTGACATTCACGTCCCTGGTAATTATCAGGACTATGATGTGGGAACATTAATGATGTACGAGGGGCCCAGCGAGTGGTGAGAGCTTTGGCTTCAACGGGCCTCATTACGAGGAGATGCCAGCTTGAGAGAGATTGCCCTGCCACACCCAGTTCGAACTTCACTCACAGTTTTGTCGCGGATTTATTTAGTTTGATCAATGCAGTGTTAAAAAACTTCGAAACTTTGACACTGAAGAGATCCTCAGAATAATTTCCTTTTATCAGTTGAAGAAGTAATTATACATGTTTATTTTGACATTTAATAAAAACAAATCTCAGATTTGCAAAGCCATATTTTAAAAAAATATTAACTCAAATTGTAAAACCAAAATTATATTCTAGCAGACGTTAGATTTGGCTACTTAAAATAAGAAAAGACAATATGTCTGATTCTCGCTAATTAAAGATGATTAAGCACCTACTCGCTGAAGTCAATGACCATTGACTTAAGGGAATGCTGATGTGGTAAGTGTGGCCATGTATTGGGTTTATTCCAGCAAGGCTTCAAAATTCTCATTTCAAATCACATAAGGTGCTCATTGACAAGATTTAAATCATTAAAGCCATCCACTTTGTTTCTGTAAGGTGATTATAGATCTATGTGCTTCTGGTGCTGTCTGCTTCATGCATGCTGAGCAGAGGGAATAAGACACGGAGGCAGTGAATGTGAAAAGTGAATAAAGGATTTAAATATCAAGACATAAAGTCGATTATTTCTTTAGATTGTTAAACATTTGATTATCACCCACAACAGGGTGATTGACGAGAGAGAAAGATAGTCAGGATTTTTGTTTTTTACTGGACTATGGAGGAAATTGGTCGATGAAAACATGATGAAAGGTTACACCATGTTTGGCTGATAAATAGTTCCATCATATTGTTCTTGTTTGTGAATTGTTCAGGAGCTTAGAGAGATGTCACCTGGCTTGTCTGGCAGGCTCAGTCCAGATGGCACATGCATGACTTCATGTCAAATCAGGTGTGGTATCCATGGAAACTGGGGTAGCAGAATATCTTGTACAGCACTTCATCTCACAACACACTTGGCAAACAGTGAGGCAGCTGAACACGTGGCCCACATAGATCTAGCAGTGTTCAGAACAAAAGATCCCATTGCAAACACGCCAACAAACCCAGATTCTCATACTATCCTAAAAGCTTTAGATAATTTCCTCAGGATCTGGTGGGCTGTTCCTGCTCTGATCTAATTACAGAAAATACAGTTTGAGGTGATATTATAGCTGTAATAAATGAATAAAAGAAGAATGCACAGTACTTTTTGTCATTTAGTAGACCCAGAGGATAACTTTGTTACATTAAACATTGTTCAGTCTGGTTTAGTTTTTCCAAATTATCTTGTGATGTAATATTATTTCATTTCAATTTATATTCCACTATATCAAGCCATAATCATGAGTCAAAACATTTACTTGTACTTTGTGTTAAAGTGGTCTGAAACAGTAGTGTCTTTCTAAGCTTTTTCTTCTTTTTTTAGCACAGTCCTTGAATCAAACATTTGGAAAATTAATGCATGTTTTGTTTCTTAGCTTGTTTAGGTTTATAGTTGTGCTCAAGTGTTTTGGCACCCTCTAATTAAATAGGGGAAAAATATATAGTTGTCACTGAAATGAGTTGAAAATTATATAAGCAAAGTATAAATAAAGATTAAATGAAAGTCTTGACATTGCTTTTAAATTGTGGTTTAAATAAAAAAAATTATCAAATAACTAAATTATAATTTAGCAAATTTGAATTTATTATCACATTTTTTTTAGTTTCCAGTTATTTGAGTAACTTCGTTTAAATTTAGCCTTGTCTTTAATAAGATAGTGTCAATATATTTAAGCACAACTGAATCAATAAAGCATTAAAAATGAATATACAGTAAGTTGAGGGATAAACCAACAAAACCATCTTTAAAAATATAGCAAAAAATACAAACCAAAAAAATCTCTTTTTGCTAAAGGCAACTGGCCAAAAAGACTAAATGTATTCCATTTATTTGATTGCATCTTCAAAACCTGCTATTGATAGCACAGTTTGACAGAGATAAACAGCATTTCACTCCAACAAGGTGATTCCTAAAGGCCTATTAGCTGATAACCTGGGATATCTCAGCACGGTGTGTAGAGTTTCCTGACAAGTGGAGAATAAAATGAGTGTCAGGCCTAAAAAACATTTCCACAACTGATAAATAGCATCTGATGTAGACCCCCCTATTCCTCTTTTCTTTTTTTTGTTTTGATCTGTTTTTCCCCCTATTTCATTGAACCATTTAAGAATGTCCCAAAGAAATAAGAAAAAATTTAACCTGACACAGATCCTGAGAGATGAATCCAGCCAATTCACCAGATCTCATCGTTGCTGAGGCATCGTGGAACCCATGGAATTGTGGTTGTCAAGAAACCATTCTTGAAAGCGAGAAACAAGAGGGTAAGACTATACCAAATTACTCGGGGACTTGACTGAAAATCAGAAACAACAAGTGAAGAGTGATGAATTCTCCCTAGAGCCCAGACCTCGACGTTCCTAAAGCGATGTATAGCATCATCTACAGAGAATGGCATAAAAGGCTTTTGAATTTCCTTCAGAAAGGCTGGAGAACTATTCCTAGAGACTATTTAAAGAAATGACAACATAACTTTAGTCTTAAGGATGCCAGCTGTGTTGAAGAATAAAAGTTCTCTCTGCACATGCAGAGAGTATGCATAGGAACAACATGCAAACTCTTCCCTGCTAAAGGTCAAACCAGAAACTTTCTTCTTGTGACTGTTAACTATGACAGCCAGAAAGAGAAATTCTTCTATTCTTCTATTCTATTTAATCATCTATCCATAAAATACTCAACATAGACTCACGACTGGAAAACACCCGGAGACTTTATGCCAGTATTAGTGTATTCCAGAGATGGAGACTTTAATCTAGAACTCTGAATAGTCTAGAACTCTGGCTAGTTGCAACAAAGAACAACATCCCATTCTTTGGTGTTGTAAATTAAATTAAATTAAATTAAATTAAATTAAATTAAATTAAATTAAATTAAATTAAATTAAATTAAATTAAAT
>JBAMHX010000008.1:23633861-23646246 GCA_037177515.1 Pseudomugil tenellus | reverse complement strand
TATATATATAAGAACATTTATATAAGTCCTTTCCAGCACTCGACTGCTGCTAATTATTTTCATCTGGCTCGCAAGGACTTCTGGGTGATTGGAGACTGCGATAGACACAAAGCATAAACACTAAAGCTAATTCGGCCACAAACAAAGTGTGGATTCGATGTACCCTTTAAATGGGACAGTACTTGGAGCGCCAGTAGGTGTATGACGTATGTGCACTTCAAATCCGCACTTTGAAGTATGCAGACCATGAATTAAGACACAGCCTTAGTCATCAACAAGGAACTCAGAAAAAAAGCTGCTGCCCCTCTGCTTTAATAGCAGCTAATTGAAGTGGTTTGACATGTGGTCAGGATGCCTTCTGGATGCCTCTCTGGGGAGGTGTTACAGACTTGTCTCACAGGAAGGAGGCCTTGGCTCACCATGGTTGGTAGCACCGCATTGTCTATGTGGAAAAGCTGGAGGAGATGGCTGTGGTGAGGAAGGTCTCCAGATCTTTGCTGAGACAACCACGACGAGTGGAAGAAAATGATAGATACGGGAATGGATTTTTTTTTTTTTTTTTTTTGTGGGATATGGCGGTATTTTGACTTTGACAGTAAATCTATAGCAATTCAAATGGGACACAAGTAAAAAGAAATACTAAAAAAATTAGATGGTTATTTGTAATAGGATAAATAATGTAATATAAAAGGTATTTAAGAAATGGGTTCATTTAAAGAGTAAAAACTTTGATATTGCTGTAGTGTTTTCTCCTGAACAGAAAAGATAATATGTTGTATACAAGTCTGTTAATAAGTTAAAATACACATCTGGTATCAGAAACAAATAGTTTCATCGTATGTGACTGTACTAGTCCCAAAGACTGAATTTATTCTTCTTTATCCATCTTTTAAAGAAAAACAAGTTTTGTATTGAGGTGTAATTTTTTCAGCATGACACATTTTCTGTCGAGACTCACTTCACATGGAGATGTCCTGACATTTGCTTTTAGAACAATATCCTCTGGATGGGATAAAGCTCTTATGCTTCAGTTTGATCTTGTTTGTAAACATTTCTCTATCAACACATCTTCTAAAAAAGTTCTCTGTATGTCCATACGCCAACACTGTCATAGTTTTTCTGTAAAATAGAACAAATGTAAGTTAAAGATGGGAAGCAGGTGTGACAATGCACAGATTCTCATTACCTGTTGTTAAAAAAGCTATTTATGCACAACCTTTAGTAGGATTTGTTATAAATATCCAGCAGCCTGGAAAATGTGATGTCATTTTTAATTAACAGAAATATAGATAATTCTAAAGTTCACTGAAACTTTTACATGTGCAATTAATGTATAAATAAATTTAAGTACTGAAACCTTTCAGCTCTAATCCTCTTTACAATTGGCCCGCATGTATCTAGTGTAAGTAAAGAAATGATTTGTTAAGTTTTAAAAGTTATTGCCTCTTGATGATAATTATCTGAGGAAAAATTTAAACTTCATGAAAATAGCTAAATTTACAGGCACTGAAGTAAAGCCCTTTTGATTTAGCATTCACACGGCATACTGTCATTACACAGCGAAGAAAAAAGGGAAGAGGGCTGTCAGATACATCAATGGATTTTTTAGAAAGTATCAAAGCGCTGTTGCTCTGAGGACATGATAGGGTGGTATACCTGTTTTTATCTCTGAATGCTGCCCTGATATTTTCTGAAGGCTGCCTACCACTGACACAGCCTTCAAACTATTATCTCTCTGCTTCCTTCCTCCTCTCCCCTCCCCTTCTCCTCAACACCCAAAAGCCTGAAAACACTTTCTGCAAGTCCATGTTTCAGCTAAAAATTTTGGTAAACAAAACCATGATGGTACAAGTACGCATGGTGGTACTAGTGCAAAAGATGTACAAAGTGGTGAATAAAGAAGAAATGTTAAAGTCAAAGAAGCTTTATGGACTTCTGCATGTAAAGTGACTGAACAGAACATGCAAGTGTCAGGCGGTACAACTACCTTAGCTAAGGAACAAGAAGAGGGGGATGTTTTAATAGAGGTAAACTTAATCTGCGTAAAGTAGTGATTATGTAAATTCTTTCACACAACAATGGGATCATCAATGAGAGCAGGATGTTCATTAGGCTCAGCAAGCCTTAATATATGGATGTTTTGGCAAATACACAGAGCGGATTGATAAGCAAACTCACTCATGCATGATTTATCTGTTAATCGCTTGACTCTGGATTCAAATGAGTCAGCTTATGTTCTCCTTACAAGTCACATTAGCAGCCACAATTTATACAAGCAGTAAACAAAGCTACAGTGAGATTCATAGGAGACTCTTTTTTTAACCTGCAGCTCAATATTTCCATCTTTTATGGGTTTAGGTTAATGTGAAGGACAGCGGAGCCCATGGAGGAAACTAGACATCTGTTAAACATTCCCACCCACTGAAGAGCATTCAGGTACAGCAGAAGAATTTTTGGTGAATGCAACACTGAGTAACTTTTGTTTGAATGATACAGCACCGTACTGCACTGTAGTATCTAATCTATATGTTAGACTGGTTGAGGGACAAGCCATCTATGATAAAAAAAATATAGAATAGTTTTTTTCATTTGCGTTTCTCACACAATTATTTGTAGTTTGTTGGTCTTATGTTATTGTTACTTATTGTTTTGTTAAAAATAGACATATCCATAGAAACAATAGAAATAATTATGAAACTTCTTTATAAAGATGGTTTTCCTTGGCGTGAGTACTACTTAAAGCCAAACATGTCATAGATACATACATTATCAAAGACATTTTGAATTACTTTATGGTAGAAACTTTACTCAAAACATTATTGTACACCATTTGATACTGGTCTCTTGTATCCTGATGGATAACAGAAAGTAGATACTGTTTATTAGACTACCGGTACACTAGAATAATTTTGCCCCACCGTCTGGTAATAAATGGTAAAAATACAAAAAAAATATAAATATATAATTACTTTTTAATCTGATTTTGCTAAAGGGTCAAATAAAGACTTTAGATTAAGACGTTCTTCATAGCTTGGGCTTTAAAGAGCTTTAGAAAAGAGTTATATTGACAAAAGGTTATGAGAGCTACGGAGAAGGCATGATGGACTGCAGAAAAATGGAGAAAAATTACTGGTGATCCATGAAGGTGCATGGCAAACATCTTTTGGAAATCCAGTGAAACATTTAAAGATGTAACCTGAAAGAAAAAGCTCATTTTTACATCACTGATGCCACTATGATAATGAATTTTACCACAGATCAGTGTTTGATGTTCAAATCAGGAAAGAGACATCAGCTCATTGCCATAGCTGATCTGCCAACTGCTAAGCAAGAAACCTGGAACCTGACTGATGTATTGTTTTTCATTAGCGACGCTCGATGAACTGAGTTTAAACTGGCAATTTAACTTGATTACTATCCTTTTCCCAGGACATATATACAGTAGGTTAATCAATGTATTCACCCAAGTATGGCAAGGGAAATAATTCTGTGTTAAAAAACATAAATGAAATTTTGCTACATCCTATCTCTGCAGCAGATCATTCACATGTATAGATATATGTGAATTTGTTGCAAAGAATTTAAGTTGCTTGAACTGTGATTTTGTCGGATGATGATGTGGTTATTAAATCTAATTTTTATGGGAGCACAGAATGGAAATCCTTTACACAACTGAGTTGACATTAACTCACCTCTCTCCTCACCAGAGAGGCGTCCAGGATGTATCATAACCAGAAGCTCTAACCATCTCATTTGGCTTCTCTTGATGTGGAGGAGCAGCAACTCTACTCTGAGTCCCTCCCAGTTTGTCTCTCTGTCTCTAAGGGAGACCCCGGCAACCCTGCGAAGGAAATTCCTTTCAGATTCCTTAGCAATCTTGTTCTTTCGGTCACTACCCACAGCTCATGATCATAAGTCAGGGTAGGAGCAAAGATCGCCTTCTGGTTCATCTCTGTCTTCGCTATAGCACACATTACTCCAGATGCAGCACAGATCCGTCTATCGATCTCAGGCTCCATCCACCCCTCACTCCTCAACAAGACCCGAGATGATTGAACTCCTCCACTTGAGGCAGGACCTCGTTCCTGACCTGGAGAGGGCACTACACCCTTTTCTAGCTGAGGACCATGGTCTCAGATTTGGAGGTGCTGATTCTCATCGCAGCCTTAATACTCAGCTGCAAATCACTTGAGGAAGAGCATTTTGTGAATTCTACCACATATGAAAATACAAATAAACCTCTACGTTTTTAATTAAAAGACTGAACTATAGACTTTCAGCCAATTGGAATCCAGTTCAGAGTCTCAATGAGAGTGTCTGAAACTGATGATGAGGTCTACTCTAAGACAGTCTAAGTCTAAGTCAGACAGTTATTGGGGGGATTTCTTTGTCTTTTGGTATAAAGTTGATGTTAGAGCGGCTTTCTACAGACCTCTGATTGTTTTTCATGTGTGTGTTTGTAGGGGGCATCTCACAGTATAAGAAGCAGCTTTGCAGTCCTTCAGATAAAATATGCTACACTATTTTTTATGTTAAAATGTTGTGTATATAATCATTATAATCATGGTTATTTTCTTGTGTCATTTCTGTAAACATGAATGCAGCAGTTTGACTTGTAAATGTGCGGCTCATCTAGTCGGACTCATTCCAACTTTTATGCAATCATCACCGTCCTGCTGTTATGGTTTTATATACATCGCTATTAGTAACTTCTGTGTAATGAGACAGTTGGCCCTGCTGGCTTGCTGCATTTGACACAGCAAACAGAAATCGATTCATAACTGAGACAGTTATTGGTTGTGGAGTAAAAAAAGTATTGATGTGGATCATTTAAGAAAACAAGGGAATCCAAAGTAGCATAACATGATTAACAGCCGTCATTGCAAATTCCCTCTTCTTTTGTGCAAAGCACCTTGAATGGTCTCGTACATGAAACGTGCAACACAAACAAACCCACCTCATGGTGGTAGAATATTTCCCCTCCCATGAATGCCAAGGGCAGTCTGCTTCCATTATTCATAACCCAGCTGTTCTGAGGTGCCCATATTTACACTTATATTGCAGAACCAGCAAGCAGCTTTCCCTTTTTAATATTGTGGATGCTAGCCCTCCCTGACTTCTGCAGCTAAAGGACCAGTCAGAGTTCCTCTGGGGCAAAAGTGTGCACTGATGGGTGGCAGGCTTGTGGATTTATAAACAAGATCTGTAATATCATATTTGCAATGTGAATTATTGAAAAGAGCTTTATGATGCTTTTCAAACTCCATAGCAATTTGAACATAATTTGATTATAAGCTAGCTACAGTTCCTGGGGATATTGGCATGATTAGGTTATTCATATGGCTTAAACCACAGCCCTGTGCTGTACTTAGGGGTGGTGAGGAAAAATGTACTGAAAAAATCTCAATCCAGTATGCAAACAAAATGATCAACAGTCATTACATAGCCATCGGCCAGCAGCCCAGGCAAATGAATAACACATGAATCCCAGTTGATGAAACATTTGAGACCAGTTACCAGTTCCCAGCTGTGCCATTGAGATGGTATTCCTCGCCAAATGGAGCAAATCTGGTCAAAATACAAGTCAAACAGGTGGTATGTAAGCATCATGACACCTCAGAGGCAACTGCTAACAGGTCTGATAATGACCTGGTCAGTCAACCACAGACACACTGTTTTAAGAGTTGCCCAAATCAAATAATAGCTTACAAGGACAGCTTCACTCTCCTGGTGTCTTTTACACTGTCTGAGCTGGTTCATCACAGATATGAGGCCGATATGTTCTCACAAGACGGCTTCAGTAGATCTTGTTGCAGAGCTGTCCCTGATGCCAAAAAAATCCATGGCAAGCGATTGTAGTTTGAGCTGGTTCATCCTCTGTACAAGGGAGCATGTCGGCGACTTGGGTTATAGCCCCCAATCCTGTCCAGTCACCCCCCATGGGATTTAAGATGAGACCACCATCAACAGCAGAGACGGGATGAAGTTACGAAATGAGACACATTTCTTATTTATTGTATGTGAATGAAAGAAGACTTGCGCCAATTAGATGCACGGTAACATCATGTAACACTCAGATAACAAACCATCTTTATTAGCAGCTGATAATTCATGATTATAAACATATTTAGCTAGTCTCCATAAACACAAATACATGAAGTTTCTAAAACTCCTTTTAAATGGTTAGAACTATTTTTTAAAAAATGATAAAAAAAATATTACAGCCAAAAATCTGTTCAATTAATCAACAATATAAAGCTCCATAAATTTCCCCTGAGAAGTTATTAAGTTCTTGATGTTTTGCAACTGGCCTGTGAAATCTATGCACCTCCAAAGCATTCACGTTTTATGAGCATTGCATTTTTCATTCTGTACAATCAGTTTGTTCATTATTTGCTTATTTAGTGGGGACTTACTCATAAACTCACATTTTCACAACCTATAAAAGAATACCTTTTGTTTTTCTTAAAAGATCTTAATAAACAACTTTAAAGCTGTTTCAACCATATATTTGTTACTCATTCATTCATTCATTATACTGCTTAATCCAATTCAGGGTCGCAGGTGTGGGTGGGGGTGCTGGAGCATATATCCTAGCTATTAGCAGGAGAGAGGTAGAGGCCACCCTGGACAGATCGCTGGTCCATCACAGGGCCAGCAAGGAGAGACGAACAACCACTTACACTCGATCTAAGGGACAATTTAGAGAGTCTAATCAAGCTAACATGGATGTGGAAGGAAGCCACAATCATTTAAACAAATTCGAAAGCTCATGTGTGATAATGTTAGTGCAGTTTGTACTGATTTCTGGTGCACTTGAGCAACTGCTTACTTACAATAAATCTCAACAAAAAGTACTTTGTTATGGTTTAATTTTCAGAAGAGTTTTGTGTTAGTTGTTGCTGTTGTATTTTGTCAAGTGTTGTGTTTTGCACCTCACATCAACCGCACCTAATATTTTATTAAAACTACATTCCAAAAGTCAACTCATGCACTTACTGTGATGTCAAAAATCGTTCTTTTTTTCTCTTTTGCCGGAGAGGGCCCCGCAGTGCTAATGGAGCACTTATGTGAAACTCTGAGGAGCAAGACGTCTGTGCATCAACGTCTGCACAGGTAAGAGCTTGACGCTGATACATCAGAGGTAAATAGGTCACGCCTGTTCAAGAGGAGATGAAGCAGCACACATGAAAAGGAAAAGCGAGGAAGATTGGGAGTGGGAGGCATCGGGGAGATGCAGAGCATCATCTGCATAGCTGTACCCTAAGTTTTGTTGTTATTGTTGTTTTGAGTCAGAGAGGCGCGACAGAGGTGATGATGTCACTGAGGCTGCCTAGCATGTAGGGCAGCAGCTGCCTCATTTCCAAACCGTTCCATGTTTTTGCGTCGTGAAGGAGATGTCATCTGAGCAGAAACCTATCTGACAGCTGAGAGTGAAATGAGGTGAAAAATCAAAGTCACATTCTATTTGGGAACGTCTCCATGGTGCCTATCTGCAGACTGAGATCACCAACAGTCGCTCCGTCTCCCTCTTCCCCCTGCTCTCCTCCTGCCCTTTCTGCATCTTTCTCTGGATCACTCAATGCTGTTTTAAAAAATGATGCTGTTCTGAGAATAGTCCAGTACATTTGCATTGATCTTCCAGCAGTCCACCTTCTGTATTAAACCAACTTTCTTCCTAATTAACAAAAATTATGCGCAGAATATTCATCAGTTGCTTCTTTATGTAAGAGCTGCAGGAAACTACACAGGAAATTATTTCCTTCTCCTAAGGTTAACACATATTAATTTCCATATTTAAAACAAGATCTAATCTATGTCTATATTTAAATAACATTAATAGTTAAAGAAGCCTTGTAGCTCAAGCTTGTTTACTTTCAACATGACTTTACCCAGGAGAAGCTTCTGTGTAAACACTTTATAGCTTTACCTAACAACCAGAAGAGTAACCCCTTATTTGGCGGGGAACTAGGAGGATGGATTGCTCCTTTCACAGTCTGTCTATTAGTTTTCATTAGGCGGTCCAGGGAAACCTGGAGATTTATTGGGAACATTTGCTTTAAATTCAGCCCTGCAGGGTTTCACCTGATTGCTGCATGGGACAGACAATGATCAGCTCCCATCCGTCTCAACGGTCTGCTTCCATTTCCATAAATTCTCCCCATCTATGTGAGAACAGGAGCCTGTCATAGTCTACAATGTCATAGCAAACACATCTACCCCAGCTGGGCTTCCAGTGTTTCCAATCCCTGGCTTATTCGACCAGGGTTTAGAGTGGATCGCTGCTGACAGATCCACACCTCGAGTTGTTGATGTCTGCAGACGTGTCAATCAACACTTGCTTGTGAAACAAAAATAATCTTTTTCTTTCCTCTCTCCTTTCTTTAGTAGAGCCTAATATCCTGAAAATTTTCTGGCATGTCTGTTGCGAGCCATTGATTTGCTAGATGACCCAGCAAAGCTGGCAGGTCAATCACAGATGTTTGTCACAAAGAGAAAAGTGTGATTTTCTCAGAATGGAAATAATCAGACCATTCAATGCTTTTGTGGGAACATATTAGGCACTATTTCAGGTACCACTGAAAAAGATTACCTATTATTCACTATCAAAAACTGGGAAGGAAAAAGAGTCTAGAAACTTTAGAAATCATTTGATTAGATTTTTTGCACTTGTTTTCTCACATTGGGCAATAATTCACTTATTGTTATTCCAAACTTTGCCCAGAAAGGGTGTGATCACTGCAAGGCAATATCATACAGTGTGTGCAATGATTTATCTGAACTGGCACAGTGATATAGGATTCCCTCCCCACAGTGGGATCAATAGCTTCTTCCTCAGCTTGGAAAAGTCTAAGATTTCATTAACCCATTTAGAAAGAATTGGCCATCTTTTGTGAGTTATTATGAAAGGGTAAGAAGGCCAAACACATTCTTTAGCCAAGATGACGTCCTCTTATGTTTAGCATTTCATTTTCTCATTCTGCTAGCCCAAAGAATAGTAATGACTATGATCTATATGCGTTTTACTTGATGGCAGATAAGTCCCCGTGTTTAACCGATCAATAATGTTGCGATCCATCAATTGTATTTCACGATTCCTGTCAGAGCCACTCCTCTACCTAAAACAAAATTTTGCATTCACTTTGCTGGCCATGAATAAATGTTTTGCTAAGAAACTCCTCACCTCCCATGTGGTTGGCGGCCATGATCCTTCAGAGTGCACCCCCACCCTCGATGCTTTATTCATTATTCTTCCGTCCAGGGAGCCAAACTTAAAAGCAGCAGACCTGATGCATTTCCCTCTGATGTTTTGATGAGATCACTCAAATTCTGAAGCATGTTTTTCACCTCTCCGTCTACTGTTTCATTCAGTCCTGATGACTGAGCTCCATCTGTTTCCACAACATTAGGCTACAACACATTAGAATTAGAGGGGTCTATTCGTTCGAGCCTAGCAGCCTGGAGCGGCTGTGAAAGAAGCAGGGAGCAGCCATCATGGCGTGTGTCCGTATGGCCCTGTCTGTGAGTCATTCCACGAAGTGAGCCTTACTGCCCGTTCTCCTGGTGAGCGGCTCTCCTTCTCTGTCTTATTGTTGCTCCCGTGGAGCTGAACCGCCTGCTGTTACCAGGCCTGAGGGACAGCCTGCCTCATACACAGAAAAAACGAAAAGGAAAAAAAGAGGAGCGGCGAGTGAAAATCAATTCCTCATTAAACTAATTTGTAAAGGCTGCATCAAAAGGTGTTCAACATTTGCTTTGGCACAGCTGTCAGTTTGATGCGACCTTGAGAATGCAATGCATTCCCAGACAGAAAACGTGAATGCCTGTTGAGGATTAAGGTGTTGCGTTTGTCTCGCTCTTGATTGATAGTAGGGTTATTGCTCTCTTCAATTTCTAACATGGAGAAACAACAGAGGAGCGACATACAAATCAAAGTGTCCATGTGTGAATATATGATTGGCTACAGCTTGTTTGTAAGTTTTGTGTGAATTATCAGATAGAAAATAGGAAGTTGAAGAAAGAAACAACCAGGTGAAGTGTTCGAGAAACTCTCAAGCCCCGTCACAGACCAGAGGAGGGAATGTCATCCTTTCCATGTCCTCTCTTGGCAGAGGAGTGGAATTACCCATCCTTATGTGCTCATACATCTTTTCTTTACAGATGACCAGGTTTCCCCTTTAGAATTGACACCCACAATTTATACTCATTTCACATCTCTCCACAGGCCGCATAAGGGCTCCTTGCTGAGATGTACCTGCCACGGGTATCAATAGAGTGAGTCGTCATGGGCTAGCTAATGCAGCTCACTCCCACTGTGGTAATCCTTCAGCGGCGTCCCGCGGCCTGAGAGAAATGTCAAAGCGCTGCTGCGAATATCAGTCTACCCTTGCATACAGATATGAAGATAGATCTTATTTAAGCTTGATTTAATTTGGCCAGCTTGGCACTGGTGAGGGGAAGTGTTGTGAATAGAACAGAGGGTGGAGGGTGGGGATGCCAAAAAAAAATCTGTCTTTATTTTGAGAAATTGGCTCTGGTGCAGCACAGGCCAGATGCACCAAAAACAGAACTGACAGAAGTAGTGGTCACAGATATTTCTCTGCTCAGATTACCACCTGCACGGCCATATGAATATTTAGAGACTGCTGAGGGGCGTCTGCTGTAACGCGACATCCACAAACAACTATATTCTCCCATATTGTGCATAGAAATGCTGACAGTGTTTGAAAGGATAGCATTGATAATTTATTATGCTTGATGGGGGGGCTGGCTCAAAATGTGTAAATAAAACTTTTAGGAATATCCACCAAGAAAAAAGCCCCAACAGTAGTTTTTAACAACATAATATACTGAAGGTGCATATATATTTTAGGCTCTCATTATAAAAGTTAAGAGGCAATTTATCGACAAGAAAATCCTTGCATTTGGTCTAAGACCTTGTCTGGTGCTGATTTGTGGTCTGAATTATCTTGCAATGACAGAGCTTTGTCAGCTCATCAGTTCTTTTTAAAGAGTTGAAAACCTGGTTTGCTGAGTCTCCCCATCTATTTTTTCTGCTCTTGCTAACTTAAAGAAAGCTGTTCGACAGTATTCTCCATATTGTTCACTTCTGCTTACCAAATAAATTACATAAGGTGGTGCATTGCTCCTTGATTTCTTAGTTGGACAAACTGATATTAGAAGATATTTTAATGATTGTCCTTCAATGTCCGGTTCCCTTAGCAAGGTCGCCTTTAGACAGTGACAAGAGGCAAAGCACCTTGCCCCCTCAAATCAAATCTGCAGAAAAAGACACAAGCTTCCTAAACTCCCTCTCCCCTCCACACCGAGCTGTGTGACAGCTGTAATATCTGGACTCACCAGATTATATTGATAAAAATGTTATCGCAAAAGTTATTAGTCAGTGCACAGACAGATGCTGTTTACAGTGCTGTATTAAAAAAAAAAAACAGTGTGGCCCCTTAAAGAATGATCGAGCTAGACAGAGGAGAGAGAGACATTAGCTGCGTCTGGAGCAGAGGAAATTAGCTGAAACTGCCTGTTTGGCGGTGAATGCTCTTCTACAAGCTTTAGCAATAAACACCACACAGCTCTTCTAGTTCCAGCAGAACCTAACCTCTGGATAAAGTGAAGGGCCTTCACTCCGAAACCAATTGCAGCTTCTCCTCTTCTCAGCCTCCCCAGCTGGTTCAGAGGTGAGAAGTTCAACAGCTGTTTCTGTCAGAGTTTTCAGATAGTAGAGAAAACAAATCAAAGCAGCAGTTATTAAACCATGAAATAAATGTTGTAAAAATACCAGATGGAAAGATGAGGAAAATAACTGGTTTTGCTGGAGCTAAATGGTCATGTTGGTGTGATGTTTAGCTCAACTGGTGGAGCAGCTGCTCCGTACACCAGCCAGGTATTTCAGTTCGGACATTTTGCTGACCCACTTTCTCATCTACTGGTGACACTAAAACCTCCACAATGTTAAACGTATAACGACGTCAAGAAAACACTTATACAAATAACGTTTTACAATCTCCATTTGGACTTAAGACATTTGGACTTTAAGGACTGTACCAGCAAGAGCTTTGGTTTCCAGTGGCGCACCCAAGCTTGACAGGTTTTAGTGTAGAGGCTGGACAAACTGTAATACATTTCTTAAAGTTGGATTCCACTAACAACCCAGTCCCAGTCAGAAAACACCTAACAAGCAAGGCCTATGCCGACAGAAGCGACGGGTAGGGGTATATCCCCGAATGACCCCAATCCTCCTAGTCGCCAATCCTCAAGTAGACGAAATACAATAATATAACTAGAAGAACTGCTGTTCTTGCAGAACAGCAGGGTGAATGCCTTTTAAGCTGAAATGGTTGAACTGTAATGCTAAAGAAGCTAAATT
>JBAMHX010000008.1:23612850-23633761 GCA_037177515.1 Pseudomugil tenellus | reverse complement strand
AAAGAGGGAGGATGATGGAGGAGAAGAATGAGAGGTGAGGATGGAGGGGGAGAAGAAAAAGGGGGAGGATGGAGGAGAAGGTCAAAGAGGGATGAGGATGGACGAAGAGAAGAAAGAGGGAGGAGGAGGAGCAGGAAAACGGATGAGAATGGAGGAAGAGAAGAGGGATAAAGATGGAGGAGAAGATGACCCTCCCAAACTCCTCACCGCTGTTAGCAAACCGTAAGACTTATCTGAAATATTTTTTCACTGTCACTGCCCTGACACTTCTGGGTACGCATGGATGTAATTTATTTTTCACTACTGTGAACAGAATTTAAACGGCGGCGATTTAATAACGACGAAGAAGAACCTTGCTGGAGAGTTTACTTCGTAATGGGAGTCAATGAGGCCAAAAGCAGACTTTGTGACGCTTAGAGCGCTGTAGCTCGAAATCTGTAGCTCCCAGCTTTTTCATTCTTGGCTTGGGTGAAAGCCAACAAGTTTTCCTGTGTTTTGATGTATAATATGTGTAAGTTGGACAAAAGCTGAAGAGGTTATAAGAATTTGTTTGAAAATTTTTAAGAGATGAATTTATAGTTGAATATAGAGTGGGGAGAACACTTGAAATGCCAAAAATGTTTATGATTTTTGAACTGTCATAATTCAAAAACGGTAAAACATAGCTAAAAAAAATATAACTTCAGTAGCCCAATTTCTTGTGAATTGTTTAAAGTTTAAATGGTGTTTCTACCTGAAAGTATGCCGAAGGAGTAGCGTTTTGAAGAAGGGGAAGGAAAAAGTGAAATTAGAGTGGGACTGGCGGCAGTTGGAACATTCCGTCATTGGTTTTAATGGGGCTGAAATTTGTTTTAAAAGTTAAATGTTTCAAAAAGTTGAAATGTTTGAAGGTTGAAAAGTTGAAAGCATACTTCTGCTGAATGAGCTGAACATTTTGATACCAAAATTGTTGAAAGTGGCTGAAGATAGCTGAAGATATGGTTGAACGAAAATCGGCGGAATAATAAAGAAAAACAGGAAAACAATAGGTTGAATGCCTAAAGGCATTCACCCAATTATAAATAGTTCCTGAAATATAGGCAAAAATCACATTTTTAATGCATAAAGTGCCACCTAGTGGGGAAACTATGAATCCCAAAATGTTTAAATTTGAGCCAGTTTGTCCTCTTAGGACCTAAACAGGTGCACCGAGTATCAAAATCCAATTGTTAAAATTGAGTTATCACACTCACACGAAGGATATCCGGCAGCGGACACAGCAGCGACGGCTGTGATGAAACCATAATATCCCCAACACTCTGCTGGGAAAATGAGGTGAAGCATGATATGTGTGTGATGTCCCCTTTACATTTCTGCCTGCCCCCTCATGAATGCATTCCTAAAGCTGCCCTGGCCTCTGAGACCGGCATATTGTTACTGAAGCATCCATTTTGCCCTTAGACCAAAATAAGAGGATGAAGAAGCCGCCCAGAGATTATATTTTTCATTTATAGTATGTAATTTTACCTTCTTGTCAATCATGTTGAAGGACAGATAGTCAATGAAGGAAGAAGGAAACTCAGTGATAGCGGAAGTTTTCGTCAGGCAACCATTGGAGAACTGGATTAAAAAAACAACATCTCTTTCAGAACGTTGTCTTTATTCTCTGTACATTCTTAAAATGAATCTCCTACCCTGGTCAGGTGTTCTGACCTGACCAGGATCATTGTTGCAGAAATGAAGAAGGATGAGAAACAAAAACAGCAGAGTATACGATCTGAACTGGAAATATTTCACCGGGGGTAATGTCAATTCATTTTAACTTTAAATTAAATACCTCACAGAAATAAATTGGAGAACGAAAAGAAAAGCATTGTCTTCCATAGCAGTGCATAATTATTTCAAAATTAGTCAATCTTACATATTTTAAATTATTATGATCTGAAATTACAGTTCTTAAAAATAGGCTGACTATGTGTGGCCTATAAAATGAATCCTTAACTAAAAGGATCACAAAAGACTAGCGATGTGTTAACAGAATACAAATAAGTGAAGAAATACCAATAGTCACCACCATGCTCTCCACAACACACTTGAACTTTCCACCAGCGATAAAGCAGTGAAATTAAACCACAACAGAGCAAGTTCCGCTACACTGTGGAAAGTAAATCTCCAAATTAGTCTGCAAAAGTTTAACCAATGACAGCAGAAAAGCAAAGGAAACAGTATTTTTCCCACTCAAGTTACACTAATAAATGAGAGCAGACCTTAATAAATAAAAAAAAAAAAAGTAGGTTTTATTCGTAAAACAAAAGCAAGCTAACATCCTCTTCTGTTTGTACAGTTAGCCATTCAGCTTGTCCTTTTTCCAGGAAAGTCACAAGAGTTGAGAATTAAACCTGAGCAGGGTTTTAAAAGAAAAGCAACAAACAGATAGAGATGAACACTTGTCATCACACACACACATACTTTTATATGCCTTTAAATACAAAAGTTCCCCATGTTTTTTTATAATTTATTTTTTATTTTTTTATTTATTAATTATTAATTGGCTCAAACTGTTCCATCTATAAATAGCCCTGATTTACGTTAAAGATCATACTGTTGACTTTTAAAGCCCTTCATGGTCTTTTAGCCTCTGATTAGACATTGTACAACCTTAAGACCCTGTCAGAAGTCTAAGAGACTTGACTGAAGACCAGAGGTGACCAAGCTTTGGCAGTCAAGCCTTTAAACTCTGGAATGAGCTGTCTGAGGAAATTAGGTCAACAGAGTCAGTGTCCTCTTTTAAATCTTTTCTTAAAATGTGGTTTTATCGGAGAGCCTTAGTTTGATCTGATACTACAGAAGCTACTTGCTTTGCAATTTTCTGCTACATTTTGATTATATTATGTTGGTGATTTTTAGTTTTTTGTTTATTGATGTTGTGCAAATCCATTCTTACCATGATGATGAAATGACTGTACAAGATGACAAACGGATTTAGCAATGAGAACATTTAGCATTATCTTATTTCACGGTAAAGCAAAAAACATGCTGTCCCATGCTAATATGAGGGCTGATTTGGAACCTGTCTGCAAACAATTTGTCCTTAATGTTTCACATCTAAGCACAATTTCCTTTTATTCATTGTCTATATGCGGCAGGACAAGTGCACACAAGCACACAGCGCAGGAAGAAATATGTTTGTTGCAGCAAAGCTATACCAGGGAAATTTTACCCCTAGGAAACATCTAGCACAAATCTAATAGTTAGACGCACAGGGTTGTTTACACCACAGGGTAAAGACAGTTCAAGATTATCAAAATAATTTTATTCAATGAAATAATGAAAAAAATTTAAATGGCTTGTATAAAATTAGCTTTTGAGCAAGACAACTATAGGGCTGGGA
The DNA here is from genome assembly GCA_037177515.1 of Pseudomugil tenellus. NCBI lineage: Eukaryota > Metazoa > Chordata > Actinopteri > Atheriniformes > Pseudomugilidae > Pseudomugil > Pseudomugil tenellus. The sequence continues at coordinate 23,630,391 of JBAMHX010000008.1, read as the reverse complement.
GCACAGTAGCATCAATAAGGGGAGAAAAACTCAAAGTAAACCTGTGAACTGCAAACTGCTTAAAACACTCCTGAAGAATATCACCATGAGGGAAGGGAAGGTTGTATGGGCTCACAGCACTTAAAAACCAAATACAGAGAATCTGAAACCTAGGAGTTACAATAAGTAACAAGCTACTAAATATAACCAATACAGCAATACAAACCCAAAATACCTAAAACAATGCAAAATAATTATACCAAATAAAAGAAACCAAATGGGATAAAGAGAAAAGTTCGACAGGGTTGAATGAACCCCATAGTGCAGGGCTAAAGAGAGAAGGAGAATGAGCAATGCCTTGAAACCAGAACCAGAGGGCCTAACTGAGCCGCACAAGCCCGCAGAACCAAAACAACAGAGCTGGCCGAAGAATAATGAGCCCACAGGAGGGTTGGCAATTATCCAGCACAGCTGAAAGTACAACAAATAAATTTATCATGTTATACAACAATGCTGGTTCATGATTGCGCAATCTAAAAGCCAAAACTAAACAAAGAGGACAGCGTCAGCACAACCAGAAGAGATTTATAAAGGGAGAGAGAGAAAGAGAGACGACAGAGAAAGAGAGAGAGAGAACATGGCAGCATCACCAGCCACCAGCTGTTTCACATCAACCACACATTTCTAGTTCTCCCTCTAGAACCAAAACTTGCAACATTGCATTGACAAATATAATTTACCCCCTGTGAAAAATGGTAAAACTACTTGCTCATCAGAGGGTTCCCGCTGCAGGTCACCAGTCCTTTGCAGAAAACACTGTCCCATCTAAGCATAATTTTAACTAAAGTGAGATCTTAAAGACAAATCCAGTTAACTAAGAGTGCACCAATCACAGTCTCAGAGTCAAACTCTCAGTGTTATGTAACAAACTCAAGCAAATAGGGCTTTATAACATTTAAATTCAGTAGCATATCACCAGAATGATGTTAGAATAATCAAGTTCAAGTTTCAGAATGTGTGCTCACCTCTTTCCCATTAATATCTGTCAAGCCCAGTCGGTCTGTCCCCAGCAGGAGAAAGAAGCAGAAATGGAGCTCATCAGTGCCCGTTTCCCTCCACAAATTACGTCTGTGCACTGAATTCTATTTCTTCTAGTCAAAACTAATGTTTGTCTTCTGAGTTAGTTAGGAAGTAATCAAGAGTGCTTTGCCACCTCTTGATTAGCAAAGTAGGGATTGACTTTTGCTGTGTGCAAGTGTCAAAGATTGGTTTATATATCTACAGATCATTAAATACCAAATGAAGTGTAGATTTGTACATAAGCTATTGTAATGAATGGATGAATTCTTTTCAAGCAATATTTTAAGGGCTCACCCAATGTCCAGACAGGGTAACACCTTAGCACAAACATTTTTTTTATCTCCTTTCAGTGATAAAATGCAAAATATTGATGATTTTACCAAGCTGCTAAGTAACATTTTACTGCAGATTATTCTATGCATTATCTTAGCTAATACTTTTTTTTTACAGAATCAGTCCACTGGAGACCTTCCAACTCAAAGTACTGCTACTTTCCCATATAAATGCAACCTTATTTTCTCATTAAATATGTATAATATCGAGAATAACCTCCAGTCTGTTACATGCCAGACTGTTGAGTACAAAGCGGCATTTGGAGGTGTTGTTTTGTTTCTGAAGTCTTCCACTTCACTACTCTAATCCATACCGACAGAAGAGGCTGTGCAGGAAGGCAGCACATCAGGAGCTCAGCTTTTTCTAGCCTGTACTCTGCTGGGAGAGCAAGGCTCCTTTTTTCTATGTGGAATGTATTTTAGATCGACTGAAAAACAGCCTTCCTTCCTTTTCCTTATTTCTCTCTTATTAAATCAGTTATAGTTATATTTCATACAAAGACCCACTAATTTTAGAGATTTTTTGATTATTTTCATTAATCTCGGTTGTTTCTTATTATCTACATGTACATTTTTTATGTAGTTTGGCAAGAATTGTACTCCAGTACTACAATCCGGTAGTACTGTGAGGAACCCTGGAGTTATTTTTTAAAACAAGTTTCTAGCTATGCTTTTTTCCACCTATAACATTGCAAAAATTAGGGCCATCGTGTCTCACAGAGATGCAAAAAAACGAGTTCATGCTTTTGTTACTTCAAAACTGGTATACTGCAATTCCTTATTTATGTTCTGTCCCAAATATGCCCTGGAAAGTCTCCAGCCGATTCCACGTGCTGCAGCGAGGTTTCTGACGAGAACTAGCAGAAGAGACCATATTTCTCCAGTTTTAGCATCTTTTCATTGGCTCCCTGTTAAATTTAGGATAGAGTTTAAAATCCTTCTCCTGACACATAAAGCTCTCTATGACCGAACTCCATTGTAATTACAAAGAATGTTAATCTGTCTTTCCTGTCCTTCCCACCCCCAGCTAGTCCAGGCAGATGGCTGCACTATCTAAGTAGGGTTCTTGTCTTCCTGTTAAAAGGGAGTTTTTCTTCCCACTGTCGCCTCATGCAGCGCAGGATGGGAGATTGGATCGAAGTCGAAATTGGATGCAATTTGTTGGTTTTCCTTAGCTAGGCTATTCATTATGAATCGTCTCAAATTGTGTCTTTAAAGTGTCATGAAACAACATTGTTGTAAAGCTGTGGTATACGAATAAAGCTGAACTGAATTGGATTAATGTTCAACAGTAATGAGACCATGTTGATAAAAATGTGAAAGCTGGTGCAAATGATTTGTCCTTTCAATTTAAGTCAGAGTTGGTTTCTCTTCTTTCCTGGTTATTAGTTTTATCTTCGTGGTTTCTCTCAACAAGTTGATGGGAAATTGTTGATTCTTTTGGTAAAATAAAGGTAGCGCTATACAAATAAAGCTAAAATTAATGATTTTTTCTGTTTTTAGCATAGAATTGAGCTCTATTTTAATGATAATCTTTTTAACCAATTTCTGTGCATTTTTTAGGATCCATTTTACTCAATGGTGATCAAAAATAAAATAAAATAATAAAATAAATAAAATAATGTTTTCCATTCATTTGTTGATTAACCTTAAATCATGTAAAAATGCTAACAGTAACCAAATTTAGATCAGAGAAAGAGGAGCAACTAGTTAACATGCTACATGTTTAACTTATCAAATCTGATAATCTCTCTGATGCTTTCCCCCTGATCTCCTGATACTACTGGAATAAAGTACACCTCGCACAGCCAGCACTTACAGATTATTCCTGACTCCTACAAATTCCACCATCCTTTCACACTTCTGCAAGATGGACATCAACTACCGTCCCAAGCAGAGTACCAATCACAACGCATTAGTGAGTCATCCAATAAACCACTCACTGCAGAATAAATAAATATATTATATAATTTAACATAAATATATACTTTTTAATAAATTTGATAATAACCTAATTTTTCTTAGTGATAAATATGAAAAAAATTATAGAATTTTATAAACATTTATAGAAATATATTTGATAAAAATTTACTATTGAATATATTCAAATAAATAAAAAGTAAAATATCATTAATAGACAAATAATGCAACATAGTTTTTTATATAAATGCATGCATTAGAATTGATATAATAAGATAAGCAAAGATATGATAAGCATTGCTCAGCCTTAGTAAGATAAGCTAAGATAAGCTAAGATTAATGAATAAAATTATTACTTTAGGCCAATAAATCTGTACAGGTATGTAAACAAAAACATGTAAAAAATATATATATATGAAACTGAACTAAGCAGTTTGATAAATAGTTTCCAAATCACAGGTTGCATTTTTAACAGAGATGCATCAGCTAAGAATAAATATGAAGCTAATTATTTTCAAGAAGGCTTTTTAGTGAATTTTTCACATTTACTATCCTTTGCATGAACTAACTGGTACAGAAGATGGAGCAAAAAAAAACTTGAAATCGTTTTTAGAAAATGAACTAACCCTAACGGATGATATGATGCAATTGCAGATGGGCAGATGAACTACTGGCCTCACTGAGTGTATCTGAGATTAGAATGAGCATTTTCTGTAAGGGTAACATATTCCAGTGCAATAGCAACAATCCTATTTGTTTCACACAGAGGGCATTGTTTTGGTGTTAAAAGGATTCAGCTGGCAAGCTCTACCATATTTCTCTTCTTGGAAAGGATCACAGGTACCAGTAAGGAGAAGCTTCACCAAACAGATAATCCCTTTATTCAATTCTATCTCAATGGCATTAGACTAAGAGTGTTTATATATCCATATTCTTGAGTAAATATGTCAGTCCCCAAATGAAATCATGGTTATGTTAAAGAAAATGTGAATGCAATGTACACGGCAATCTCTCCCTGTTCTTATCTCTTTGCTTACACACACAATGAGGTATTTGCAGTACTTGTAGACCTGTTGTCTGGGAGACCATTCCTTGTTTAGATGTGTTGTCAAGGACACAAAGATGGAAAAAAATCTGTTCGTTGAAATTCTTAGAAAATCCATCTGCTAGGCTGGAACATGGAGAAACTAAAGCCAGGCCTAGTTGGATGAGTGCTTCTATTAAAATACACCTTCCAAAAGGAAAAATGTTTCATTGATTTTGCTACAGTGTTATTAATATAAAAATGGAGCCTGGACATTGTAAATAAGCCTGGTGAATTCCTTTTATTACAGTCCAGCTGAACCGTTTTCCCATTGAGTTGAAAATTGTGCGGGACAAAAGTCTACCGTGTAAGTCAGTCCACCTTCTGCAGCGTAATTACTGTCTAACTGGCCACCCGTCTCTTTAATTCTGAATAACAAGATGTCCAAATGCTTATAATCACCTATGATTACTGGTGAAAAGGTTAAACTAATTCAATCCTTCAGCCTAATTTGTCAGAAAATGCTGCAAAAACCACAGGGTTAGCTAAGTCTGCTGGTTAGGGATTCTGAATTATCAGATTGTTGTTTTGGAAGAATAATAACATGTTCTGCATAAGGAGCCACGGCATAATTTCATTGCAGTTACCCAAGAGAACAGCAGCAGCAGCTGGACAGCAAAAGCGGCAGACACGCTGCATATTGTGCAAGCGATTAAAAACCCATGTGTGGCCTAAATATCCTCCCACAGCATTGTCTCCTCCCTTTTTACACATCCCCTGATTCTGTCACATCTTCACTGTTCTACTCCAGCGCCTGCCCTTCTTGGCTCCATATCTGCCAGTTTCACATTGTATACTGAGAAAAACAGGCTGCAGTCAATGAATGTTACTCACATGCTGATAAACCTCACAAACAATTTTCTGAATTCCTCTGATAATCATAAGTTTTCAGAAGACGAATCCTTTATTCAGTGTGAAGAGTTGCTTTTGAATTAGCCTGGCTGCAAAGTTCAGGCAGTTGCATATGTGAGATTTGGGCTCTGCCATGTCCTGTGGTGCCACCTGATGCTGATCTGTGGCAATCAGGACTGACAGTAGCAATCAAAAGTAGGACAACTTGCTCACACGGGGCCGTAGTCTTAATCCCAACATTGTGCCAAAGACACATCACAACTCGTCAGCAATGTAGAAGCAATTGTTCGGGAACTCTTTGAGGATTTTCTTGTTTTTTTAATTTTCTTTCCGCTTTGAGAACCCCACTGATTTCTGTTGAGAGCAGAGGCTGAGGTGTCATCGCATGCTGTGATGCTTTTACGCGGTCTGGGACACATCAGCTTCCCTATGGTTGCATCAGACAGAGATAGCCCTGTCAAAATGCCTCACTCATGGGGCTCATATCAAGGTGTAGGGAGACAAAGGAGAGAGGTGGCGCACAACAGAGACAAGGAGGGGAAGGGGAGGCAGGAAGCAGGGGAAGTCCGGGTCATTGTGGGATCTGACAGCGGAGGGCAATGCCAAGCCTCATTTAGAATTCACTCCCTGAGAGGCAGCTGTTACATCTTTTATTGGAGGAACAAAGAATGGCGTGCTATTTTCATATGAGGGAATTTTGTCAGGACTAGATCCAAAGGGGGGAAAAAGAAAACAGGAAGAGTTTGAGAAAAACAAAATTTCTCTTTCATGAACACAAAATCACACTTGCAGCTCATTTCTTGCTCCTTGGTGCCTGATGTGTGCAGTGCAGGGTTGTTTTAGGTCAAAAAGCCTCTTCCGACCGGACAAGGCAAGCTGTCTCAAGTCAGTAATTAAGATCCTGTTTTATCCCAGCAGTAGACATTTTCCCTTGAAAACATTCTTTATTTTGCATATTTGTTCAGTTGCATTTAATTAAAACGAAAACTGCTCAAGCAAAAAAGTCTAATTACTGTGAAACAATATCTTATATGTACACATACACATGCTAATCGGAAAAAAGAAGACACATCACACATTATTGTACAGCAGAGACAGCATTTCTCTGAAAATGAAAATTGCACTTGCAGTCTCTCCCATTTGGTCAGTGACTGTGATTTAAAAACTCATTATGACTTACTTGCTTGGCATTTTAATACACAGTGAGGGTAAATAACAAGATGGTCTGCTACTGTTTGGAAGGCTTGTGGGCAAACTGGAAAGCTGAACTGATGCATATACTGAGAGAACAAAGTTTTCAGAAGTCAAGTGAGCACTGAAGCAAATGAAGAGTCTGCTCATTTCCGGATTTGACAACACGTTGTAAAAATGACCGTTGATGTTATTAATCATGTCAATGGTTTAAGAAAAAGAAGTTACTTAATATAGACGAGTTAGCCAAAAATCAGTGAGTTTTATGGACTAGATCTTAGGTTGGATGGAGGCCAACAACTAAAACATGTCAGTTAGATGTTGTGTGAATGAGCTATTTAATGAAGCATTTTAATCTTGTGTCTTGGCAAGAAAAACTGTACTTGGCACACCTCTGTTGGTTTACTGTGAGTGGTCCATCCTACTTACTATAAAGCCTTTGTGTGATTAGACTCTGCTGTGTTTGCAACATACTCTGTTTTTAATACCTTGAAATAGTATCTTATAAGAAACCAGAGTTGTAAGACAGCTTTGCAATCTTTAGAAAGATATATTTCAACCAAGGATGAAAAAAGAAAATGGTAAAAACAGAATGTTTAAATTATTAAATGAACCATAGAAAGGTTGCTCAAAACACATAAAGAAATGCCCAGTTTTTTTAAGATTGTGTTTAAACATTGTGCTTGGTACTAAAACCTAATATGAAATAGATAAATGAATTAATATTATTAAGGAAAATGAAGACTTGCTGGAAAAAATGGATATCAAAATCCCTTCAAGGGTTTTAATAACAAAAAAACTGTAAAATGAAACATAAAAACAAGAATGTATACAGAAATTTTATGGTTGACCACCAGATGATTATAAAATAACAGTAATCAGTCAAACTACATACCTGCAGTTTTTCCAAAGGGGAGGAGGACCCATCCTTCCCAAAACAGCTTGTCAGTCACTCCCACAGACTAACAGGATTGTCAACCATGTCATTCACACCCCCTAGACTAGCTTGAAATAGCTGTCAAAGGCCAAAAATATTTAATTGTGAAATTGTTTTCAGTGAACATTGCTTGCATAACAGGAACTTGTGAAGTGTTTTTTTGCTTTGGGTTGTTTTTGTTATGTTTAAGCATTTTATGAGCTTTTTACTGAGTTTTTCTATGCATATAAATCCCGTTTTTATTGTTTTTGAGCAAGTACACCATACCTTTTTATTGGCCTATTTTTCAGACTTAGCAATATTTTGTTTACAAATTTTAAGATTTTTCAGGTCTGAGGTTAAAAACTTCCACTCTACTTGCTTGTAATCCTGCAAAAGCTCATCTGTGTTCCTCAAATTGGAAAGTTTTGCCTAGCATCCGCAATAAGGGTTGAGGCATGACGATCTATCCATTTATTGCCATTTGTCTGGGGTCGAGTCTTCGCGGCAGCGGCCTAAGCAGGGAAGCCCAGACTTCCCTCTTGCCGGCCACATTTGCCAGCTTTTTCAAGCGAAACCAGAAGGTGCTTCCCCTACAAGAGCTGCTGCATGGTGGACCAGAATTTCCTTTCCTGGAAGCCATTTGCTATTTTCTTAGGGTAGACTGACACTTACACGACTTTTGGCCACAATTTTGTCCGGGCAAGTCGTGGCATTTTGGGGCACGAACCGTACTGTTCATGTCTAGTTCACGCACAGTTCAAGACGAGTTCACGAATGCGTGCCCATCAGTGTCCGCATTGATGCAAACTGGCCCGATGAGTTCAGGGATAGGTTGTGCATAGTTTACGCACTTCCCGCATTGGCACTAAAAGTTTGCGCAATTAGGACGGTGTTGTTCTGACTTGGGCATCTCATGTAAATAGGGGGCCTCCCCAACCCCAGGTCAGTGGAGAAGAAAACTTGCGGAATGCCAGAGACACAGTCATGCAGAGAATAGAAGATGCCTATATCTGTCGCACACTGGCACGCATCCTCCCGCATCGTTCCGACAACTTTACAACATGTTCACGTACAGTTGCCGCATAGTTCACGACCCGGTGGTGAGATTTTGTCTAAAATTTTGAACATTTCAAAATTCTCCTCCCGACATTGTACGCAGTCATGACGGGTTTACGCACTATTCACGCCTGTTTACAACTAGTTTGCCACAAAATCGTGCAAGTGTTAGGGCGCCCTTACCTTATTCATCCACTGCCCACGTAGTTCCCTTAGTGATGACTGAAAGGGCAATCTGCATACTCTGCTGATACCCATCAGCTGCCTCCGGAGTCCCACAGGCCTAAACGGGGCCTGAAAGGACTCCTTTTTTAACTTAACACCATCACTCAGTGTTGGTGTCCACCTACAAGTCTGGTGATTGACAAGGCAACAGGTGCCAATAACCCTATGACCTTGGCTGCAACAACTGCATTACCCATTCTGACTCATTGTCCCCTGCCTCACCAGGCATGGTGGCACCCACCATACAGCCACAACAGAAACCCTGTCCGAAGGTCACCCCACTAGACTGATAACTGACAATTTTTTGTCAATATATTTTGTGCTAAATGTGGTTCCCATAATCTTCATCTGGGCGCAGATAATGTAGGAGTTACATGAAGAGAATCTACACTCAGCCTGTTTATAAACATAATGAGAACTGATTAAGATGGCTAAGATCTTTTTATAAAAAGAGAGGAAAAATGCAACATATAAACTTTATATCTCAAGCCAAATTCTTTTACTTGTGTAAGAAAAAAAAATATAAATCATTATGTCTAGGAATAATGGACAGGCTGAAATATGACCAATATCAGGATGTCCCAGAAACTTCTTGAGAGGCCAGTTGATCCAAAGTGCAGCAGCAAGAGTTCTGATGAGAGCAAGGAAGGGAGATCATATTTCTCCAAAATTAGTTTCTCTTCATTGGCTCCCTATAAAATGTAAAAATAGAATTTTAAATCCGTTTCTGAGCATATAAAGCACCCAGCGACCAATTTCCATTAAAAAAACACCATGGCATCATATTATAAGAGAGTACTTTGCTTTTTCCTCTCCTCTCCTTAGCAACTGGCTCCCAGTTTGAGCACAAAGACCTGCACTCTCTTACTCGTACTGAGATTAGTTTTGTTGTTATTTGGTGCACTGTGGATAAAAGTGGAAAATGCCATTTTTAACTTGGGTTCTGCAAACAAATATTAGTAAAGTCTGCTAACAATTCTGTCTGGGTGCCTTCCGTGTTTGTGTTTTTCTTAATCACTACGCAACTGTCTCCACGATGCAGAATTGATTCATTTGTATTTATTTCTGGGGATATTTTTAATTTTACACTCGAAATACAGAGTTACTAATAACTCCAGCCAAGACACTGCAGTAAGTCTGCCACACTACAAAAACGAAACACACACTTAATGAGGTGTTTTTCTTGTTGGCTGTTTTTGTGACTTGCAAAGCCTCAAGTCAACACGTTCAAAGTCAAAGGTAGTTTTCTTCCTTTTTCTTTTTTACCTGCTGCTCACAACAGGATGAGCAAGATCAGTCTAAAATCATCAAAAAAATGTCAACCTTTCATTTTGCTTTACAGCAACAAAGGCCAAGCAGCTAGGGGAGAGTAATCATCACTGTTAATTATGAAACGTTTTGATCAGCGTAAGAGCCCCATCAATAGACGTGTGCTGTTATCACCTACCCGTAGCCTGTTCCTTGGAATTAATTTATTAGAATCTGTTGTCAAATATCATAATACCCTGTGAATAACAACTAAGATGATTTTCACATTGCCTGGTTGTCGCAGCACATATGGCAGAAAAATAAATTATAAAGGATATTCAGCAGACACTTTGAACTGCTGTCACTGTGCTGCCTGATAATAGCATAGAACTAGTTGCTTGTCAGGCTGTGTGATTGCAGTGGACTATTGGTAAGAACATTTCCAGAGGGCATATTTAAGACATGTCTCATGTTTCATTTCAACAGTGAATCATAATTTTGTGGTAAGCCGCATCACTGGTTCGATGTAGTTTTTCTTCACTTGAGCTGAAGAATGAAAAATGTTCCCAAAAATGGAAAAGAAAAGAAATTATTCATGGGAATATGGAAATCAAGTGTTAATGTGATAATATTTCTCTGCCTTTCACCACTAAAAGACATGACGATAAATCACCCTCATTCACAAAGCACTTTGAGTCTTGCGTTAGGACAGAAAAGTAGAGATGGAAGTGATGATTTTCTTTATCTTTGAGCTACATTAGAATGATTTATATTTGTCATCTATCAGGGCAATGGGATTATGTTTTATAATTACATTTTGTGTTAAGTGTTATCAGTTTCATCTGCAGTTGTGATGAGAAACAGTTGAATTGATGCATTCAGACTTTGGAAAAGTGGCAAGTTAGCCAAGAGGTAAAAAGGCCACACAATTATCAGTGTTGTCAGTTTGATCCCTGCCACCCTGATCTGGGTACGCTTCAGCTGCCACTTCGCTACTGGAGGTTAGCTGGAGTCACATCTGTTGCTACAGTGCACTAACCCTGTCATGTTGACTGAAAGGTCCTTGAGCAAGGCACCTTGACTAAGAAAAACACCTTCTCAGTGCCCTCTGAAGCACTCTAAGTGTTGCCTGGTAACTATAAATGAACTGAAAAAAAGAGTCCTGAAAAGAATGCCAATGCAGTTACTTAGCTACCATAACTTACAAATATGAAGACTTGGAAACTATTTTTGTGGAAGTGTGTATGCCACAGTATGAGGCTAAATAGAAGTGAAATGAATATATCAATAAATACAGCACCATTATGGTGAAAAAAAACAACAAACACAAACAGTGCTTTGTTGAAGTACCTAGATCAACAGTAAACAAGCCTTTTCTCATCCTTCTCAAAGATCTTGGTTTTCCAGAAAAAAATAGGATTTTGAGGGGCTGCAATGTGGCACAGTGGCCTCACAGCTGGTTGCTGGTTCAAACCTTGGCTCCAACAGTGACCTTTCTGTGCAGTTTGTATGTGTTAGTGTTGGTTCTCTATTGGTACTCCTGCTTCTCCCCACCGTCCAAAGATATGCCTGTGAGGTTGATTAGACATTCAATATTGTCCTAAGGAGTGAATGTGTGTGTGTCTGGTTGTTCGTCTCTCTGTTTCCCTGTGATGGACAGGCAACCTAACCAGGGTGTGCCATGCCTACTACTACTTACCTACCATCTGCACAAAACCAACTCCAAATAAACTCTTTTGTGATGCTTGTCATGGTTAAAAACATCTTTTTGTGTTGTTTTTTTCCCAGCTGTTCCTTTTTTGTCACTTGTTCATCTTTAACTGTTCCAAACTGGACACTATCTTCTTACCTCTAAGCTATCTTATAGTTCTTAAGTTTGACATGAATTTGTTTAATCATAATTTCTGAGCAAGGTATAGTGATAGTAATCTTTCTTCTTTAATACTTGAAGGTATGGATTCAGTTCATTTTAGTTATGAAGATAGTAAAGTTAAAAACAAAAACACAAAATGCTTTCAATACTATTTTCCATTCATGTTTTTGATGCATGTATACTGTATTTGTGACAGGAGACAAGAACTATTCTCCCATCCAATGAGTGTCAAATAGACTGCGATAAGCTCAATCCCTCTACCTGATTTAGCAAAAAAAAACAAAAAAAAAAAACGTACCCCTTTCATTTAATTTAAAGGGGCTATGTATATTTTTAAGCATGGTACACACAAGAGAGCTGTCTTAGAGCACTTAGAGAAAATTCTGTGAGCAGAAAATATAACAGTTCCACCAAAGGAATCACAAAAGGATCTTTAAATCCCTGTTTTAACCAAACAAGAGTTTTATTCTCAAAACTTCCTGAGAAATGTCCATGAAGACAGCTATGGTTTGTAAAAGACACAGGTCATCCAAATACTTTAGGTTAACCTGAAATAAATCTGTTGGGATGTTTTCTACCTGCACAATGTGTGCATACCAGTAAGCAGAATCTTTAGGGCTCTACGGATAAACAAACAAGCATGACTATAAGATAACCACCAAAAGGAAACACAAAACCTCCTGGATATGCAGCGATCAGTCATAGATAATAATATTTTGACAGAGAAACCCAAAGTAGATTTATGTGGGAATGCAGTACATCAGGCAACAAGCTAGAACATTTTATTGACAGTAAAACATGGAAGTTTCATTATGTTGTGGACTGCTTTGCTGCTTGTGGGTACTGGTACATGAAATTTATTAAATCAATGTTTAGATTAAACCATTACAGGAACACTTTAGAGCAAAATGCCAGCCTCAAAAGATTAGGTTTGAGAAGACACAAAGTGCACATCCAAAAGCAGAGTAAACAACAAGAAAGCATTTTTAATTGTTGAATATTCATAAGCATTCATTAAAAAAAAACACTTGTAGATTTGGGGTTGTATTTATGATTACATTCTTATTAACATTACCATAATATTTAAAGATGATTCACTATCTTTCCCTGAGATGTATAAATAAGAAAAAAGTGGCAAGACTGCTTAACCCTTAAAACTGTGGGGTGATGTGTGATCAATAACTTTCCCTTCAGGTGATTTTCAAAAGCTTATATCCTGCCAAAGAGTTTATAATACATCTGCAAAATCTACTGTTTATTTAGAGGCTATATGTTAAATCAACAATGAAGATTTTTTTTAAAAACCTTTCAAAGAAGCTCTACTGAACTTTTGTAGATGTGCTCAGTGAGGCCAGACTTTCACAGTGAATAATTTGCCACCCAGACCTATTTATGCTTGACACAGAATCTAATCAAATTAAATTTATTTATAAAGGACTTTTCATATAACAAAAACATAGCACAAAGTGCTTTACACTTTAACACCCTATGTCATTCCAAGCCATATAAAAACATGTGTATACAACCAGTAAAAAGCTGTAAAAAAACTAGTGGCTGAATACAGACCATGTCCCAAGTCAGAAAACATCATTTTAAAGGGTTGCCGGCACCAGATGCACCAATGGTGCAAAGTCAAAACATCTCTGCTCTCGCTGCAGGTTAGCAGGAGGCCCATAGCAGTGAGGCAGTTCTACTGACCCCTCTGAGACCAAGCAGATGTCCTCCATGAGATAGAAACATCCCATCGAGAACCAATAGCAGCTCTCAGTGCAGGTCCCCCCCACAGAAGAGCACTGGAGCTGTAAAACAAGAAACTACATAAGCTAAAAACATTACAAAAATATTTTTAAAAAATTAAATAAATAAATGGGATAGAATGGATGTATACGCTGAAGAACAGACAATTTTGTCCATCACTGGTGTTGGTTGTTCATTTTCAAGGGGCATAGCTATCAATTGCTTGATGCAGAAAATAGAGTAATAGCAACAGAAAATTTGGGAGCAGTGTTGAGTTGTACAGCTGACATGGAGCCAGTGAAAGGACCATGCTGGAGAAGAAGAGGAACAGGAAGAAAACGCTGCACAAACAGCCAAATAAAAAGTACCCAAAGAAAACATAATGAATGTTGAGTAGAACAAGAAAAATGTTTTTATTTTTCTAATTCTACTGGAGCTTTCAGATGGTTGTAAACAAATTTCTAGTGGTGTATCTATGTTAACCTGTGCCAAAATGTTGAAATGAACTCTAAACTCAGCACTGCCCACTAGTGGATGAACAGACGTGCATGGAAGTATGAATGCGGGACATAGGACAGTGTTTGAAATAGACATTCCCATTTATGTACATACTGGAGTATAAATGCGTTTCTCTGGTCAGTAAAAGGCAGACTCTGTCTCTTTATTTCTCTTTCTTGTCGTCTCTTCAGCCATGATGCACATACAGAATGTCCAGTGTGCTGACATCCAGGATGTGACCTAGTGACATGAAAAAAACTCTACTGACAATTCGGTCCCATGAAGGTTGCAATACAGCAGGTTTTCCATGTATCCTTGCTCCAACACAGCTAACTAAAGTTTAGGGTTAGGCTCAAATGAATGGGTCTTTGTGGAGAACCTGATAGGCTGTTTGATCCATTTAATTTTTAATCTGGCACTGTAGGTCTTACCTGTTTGTGTATGTGTGTATGTGTATTTCGTTTTATTGATTGATATATTGTGTAGCTATTGTGTTTTTTATGTGTGTTTTTATCTTTTATAGCCCTTTTTTGTAAAGCACTCTGTCCTCAACCTTAGTTGTTTAAAGTGCTATATAAATAAATTTGATTTGATTTGATTTTAATTTTTTTCAGGTGCAGGAATACATGGGAAAACCTGCTGGATTGTGCACCTGAAATGAGTACCCCACGGTGTACTGGAAGCAAAAGCTAGAACATGCATTTTCTCTGCCTCAAGATGCTGCCGGGCAATAATTGCTTCAGGAACGTACAAAATAAATGTCACTGTGACATCAAAACAAGTCAGAAACACATATTTTTAAAGTGAAACTGTTATACAGTCCCATTAATGACTACAAGCCCTAAAAGGAACATGAAGGTCAAATGAGTCATGTATTTTTCCACATCACAACAGATGCGCTTGTCAAGTCTGTTGAGGAGGAAGGGAAGTGGATGGAAAAGCGCAAGTAAGAAAAAGTTCAACCACGATCCTTTGTGAGATGTGAGACTGAGACAAACATCCATCACAGTGGGAGAAAAATACAACTGAACACATTGTTCTGGGTGGGTTAAGACAAAGAGATTACTTGATCGTGATTTGAGTTCAAATATTTTCACACCTCACCTAACCTCATACATGCCATTTACCGGTCGCCATGGAACTAAAGTTCCCATTCCTCAAAATCAAATTTATTTCCCACCTGGTGTTGGCCGTAATATTTAAAAATATTTGGCAGTGTTAATTTAAAAAAATTGAGATGATATAGGCTTAAATACATACTTTTTACAATGCGATCAGGTCATCATTGGCGCTATTTTTACCCTTACTGTACAAGTGATTTTAGGACCACTAGAGTTGGCGGCCATTTTTAACATAAGTAGTCCATATCTGCCTCTTTGTAAGTTCATGTACCAAGTGAGTGCCTTTTGTTGTTGTTGTTCATCAACTCCAACAATTTGCATTTGCTTTTTAAGATATTTGAAAGCCTGTTCACTTAATAACAATTTAGCTAAAAACCTGTTCACCTATGGAACAGTTTTCTATTGCTAAGTAACACATAGCAACACTGCAATGGATACAGTCCCCTTTAATATAGTTTGTAACTACATCACCTTTGCCAAAATGTAGGCAGACACTTTACTCTGTGTCACGGGAACGGTAACGTCAGCTTAACACACATTATTTTAAAAAAACTGTGTGTGTTGGTTTAGAATGTTCTCATTGGCCCCTCGCTTTAAATAGTTTATAAGAGCCTGCAACCATAAAAAGCATTACAATTCTGACTTAAGCTTCTGCAGCCTAGTGGAGCAGCAAAGAGCCATGCTATGATTGCACAAACTCTAGTCATAACTTTACTGATAAGGATTCTCTCAGTCTGTGCACACGCATAAACACACATATACGCACAGTGGAGCTTTATTTTTGCCCATCTTCTCTGCATTGAAGATCTCTCACACACCTGAACGCTCCATCTCATCCCAAATGAGCAAACGGCAACATCTGGAATCTTTCAGAAAGGAAAGCTCAGAGGACAAAAGAAGCCGGAACAAACCCTACTACACACACACACATATCCGCACACATACTTGAGCGAAACATGCCTGAGGTCATTAAAAGGTAAAGCCTTCTCAGTCAGAAATAATGCACTGTTCACATCACAACACATCACAGTCACAGCACGATGGAAGTTTTCTGCTGCTTGCATTATATACTGAAGATCAGTCTCATAGGAAAAGCGAAATCCTTTCAGACAGACACGATATTACACTGCATGACCACTCAGACAGTATTATGCAAAGGCAGACAGTCAGAATGACACTGCTTCTGAACAAGCTGTTGTGGAAACAGGAATGTTGTTTATGTTTTAAAACACAGGCAAACAGCATGTAATGCTCCGTCTTTCAAGGATAATATAATTATAAGTCACATAAAATAAAAGAAACTTTGAATGTTTAAAAATTGTAATTTCCTTTTATTTCACTTGACTTGATGTCCTGTTAAGCAGTAAAACAGAACATGTTCTATGAAGTAGAACCGGTGCTTCATATTGGGCCAGAACCAGATTTTATTGTACAACTTATGTAATGGCCGTTTTTCCTGTCATAAATTTGATATATAAATTTTAACAAATCTGTTGTCACACAGAAGTCCGAAATAATTCTGACCAGTCACTTGAAAACACCTTTGTTTAAAGACTCTGGTTGTGTGCGTCACATAGTCTGGAGTCACTATTCTGTTATAAACAAGATAGAGGACCCATGTCCCATCAAAACATTCTCCCAACTCACAGATGGCTTAAGGTCAGAATCACATTAACTCAGTAACATGATGGTCAGACCTTTCAGCCAGATATTAATTATGAGTAAAGTAATTGAGGTAATTATGAAATAGCCATAACACTTATTACAAATAAATAATCTGTTTCCCCTTATAAACCTTTTCATGTTTTTTTTTAACCCTTTTCATATAAAGTGGTTTTTAAATTCCATTTAAGCACGATTGAAATGCACCTTATTGCACCTTTTTTTTAATGTCATAGTGTACAATGGTCAGTGAATGCATCACTGTTCATATGGCAAGAAATTCAAAGTTCTAGTCTGCTCTGTTCACAGAAAAAAATAAAACTACACAATCTGAGCACATAAGGTTAATAGCTGAGCAGCCTGTTATTTGTGACACTGCTATCAGAGTATGATTGTTTCCTCGGCTTTGGTGGTCTTTTAACGTGCTTTGAATGAGAAAGTAGCGTCAGTGAGTCACAGCTAAACTGACAGCAGCGATCTTTTTGCAAAGAGCTCTGCTGCTAAAAGCTACTAATTTAATGTCATTCAGTGTAGTCAGTTCACTTTGAAAGCTTGCTGATTGAGATTTCCTCTTACATGCACTGAAGACCTCTACCTGAATATATTTCACCTGAGTAAAATGTTCCCAAGCTGAACTGAATTTGCCAATTGTGATGCCATAAAACACCTGAACACACAAAACAATTAGAGGAAAACACTGGAATTAATAAAATTTAAAAAGTTTAAAAGACTTAGACCAATAAAAAATAGCTAAAAACAATAAG
>JBAMHX010000008.1:23595380-23611515 GCA_037177515.1 Pseudomugil tenellus | reverse complement strand
TATATATCTTGGTTCGTTCGGCTGTGCTGCCATTTTCTTTTGAGATAAAATAGTTTTTCACTGGTAAGCCCTCCAAATAACTGTTTTTTTCCTGATCGTATTACAATTCATTGTCATGCAAACTGAGACTTGTGGACTTCGACTTGTAGCTTTTTGCCTTTTTTCTAATTCTTATGACCACTACATGATCTGACTGTGCAATTAACTTACTGGGATGTCTCTTGCTGAGGAGAATGACAACTGTAATTTTTCTCACTACAGAACGATGGACTTCAGATTGTTAGACAATCCCCTTGCAGCCCTTCTCAGATTGATGGGCAACAGTCTCTTCTTGATCATTGCTGATGTCTTTCCTCCTTAGCACTATGTTAACACAAATGTGAATTAACATGCCAAAGCTTTTGGTTTTATTGAAATGCTCATTACTTTTAATGATCAGTTATTTAATGCATTTTATTAGCAAAACCTGACTGCTACTTCACCTCAGCAAGACTAAACACAGTTTGTCTGCATTTTGCTCCATATTTATCTACCTAAAGTTGCATTCATCTAAATATATATCTGTTAGGAACCATATTATTTTTTTAACTATGCTTGGATACATATAGAGCAAATAAAAGCAAATAAGAATATGTAATTTCTTTTTATACATGATTGTATTTTTACTTAGCTCAGGTGACTCTAAGTATAAGTACCTGTCATTGTTGTATTTATGGTTGTCTTTTACTTAAATGCCATGATGTTGCTGTTTATTTATATCTTGATCATGCCATGTATGTTTGTGTGTGTGACAGAGAGAGAATGAGAGCTTCCATGATGACAGCCAATTAATTCAGCTCTTGGGGACTCAGTGAAGAGAAGCAGTGACTCGCAAGCTGCATTAGTCATGCAGTATGGCAGCACTGGCATCAGGGATCTCTCATACACTTTAAAGGTGACTCTGTGTGTGCCCACATTTGTTGTTTGCTTAGACTGCTATCCTGTCATGCCTCCCCTCACCCATGGGGGCCCAGCATGAAACAGCCTCATGACTTAAGTAACCGTTGAGTGTAGCCTGAGAGGCTGAGTGTCGAACCTTCAGCAAAACATTTAACAAGACAACAGTGACTCGCTAACATCTTGTTCAAAGACGATGGCAGAGTTTACCTCCTGGAAGCACATAAACATCTTTATTGTTTACAATATATTTCAACATCTAAAGGAGTATGTGGGATTTTTCTGTGAAGAAGTGTTCTACAGTTAAAGCAACGGTGCATTAGTCGTTATAAAGTGAGAGATATAGACCAGATTATTTCTACATAAGTAATTAAAGAAGAAATTGTATGCTTGTTACTGAATCTGTCTTCAGACAATAAAGAAAAGCAAAGTAATTGTGAAAGAGAAGGACACACAATGCCAAAGACAGTTATATATTACTCACTGAACACGTTGCTCACTGAACACGTTGTATCCTCATTATCCATCAATGCTGTCCATGAGCACCCTGTTCAACAGTTTGAAATGTATTATTCTAATACCACAACAGATTATATAATAATATTATATAATAACAATAATTCAGTTCATCCTGCAGTTTCTTTAGAAGTCAAGAGAAAGAGCAGAATAAACGAAGAGCCAAAACAACACATACAGCATCAAAATACAGAAACAACCAGTATATTATTTTGAATTATGTCAACTAGCAAGTTGTATAATTACAAGGCAATTTCAGTAAATGTTTGGAAGATTTATTTTTTAAATGCTTACGAGGACAGATGCAGGATAGTTCATTTTGTGATGATGCTTTCACAATCTGAGTTAAACCAAAATAGAAATGTGTTCTCGACTTAATATGTTACATAAAAACATTTTATAAGCAATCAAGTTGGCAATTTAGTTAATCAAGAATGATTACAACAATCAACATATGTGAGATTAAGTTTCAAAGTCATAACAAAAATTCTGCAGTATTTTTAGTTCAATTAAAATTAAATATTTCTGTCATTTTTTTAGAATGAGGTCACAATAATGGCAGTTGTGGACATGACCTTAGCCTGTCTGCAGAACACTCGCCCTCTAACATGACAGGAACAGTTTCTTTCCTACTATTATAAACTGTGGTAGAGTGTACATGCAACTCCCAGTTGTCTCTGATAAAAGTTGTAAAACCAGCAGGTGAAATCTGCGGTGGGTGTTAGCAGTGACCCATAACCTTCTTAGCACCTTGTCTTGAATCAAAACAAATTCAAGTACCATCTATTGACAGTAATTTCACTTCCAGCTACAATTACTTGAATAGATTTGCATTGTTCAAACTTTAGTTGGCTTGTTAGCTGACATATACAGAGTCCGTAGTTTAGCTAGCTTGGTGCACAAAGCCTATTTATAATGTTATTTTGTTGTGTGCAGAGTTAGCTTGTAGTCTCAGAGTTCAGACATGAGTCAAACTTCTAAACAGCCTGTCTTCTGTCTTATGTTATCCTTGCTTGTCCTGTATGTATGTAAATCAAATGTAGGCCTAAAGCTTCATCTTTAGATCCAGGTGTGAGGGTTTTTTTCAGCTATCTATAGAGGAACAGTGCAGTAAGTTTGGGGAATTTGAACAATTGACCTAGAAGTCCATTAGATATCTGCAAATCTGCTCAAGATGGATTTTTTTTCTGTAATAAAACTGTTCATGAGATAACTCTGGGGTGCTAAAATAGTCCTCAGCCTAGCCTTTTATACAAAAACATTTTTCATATTTCATCAAGCTGGTGTCCAGAACATTTTTTTTTACCTTCAGGACATTTTTACACAACACTCAGACTAAGGATGAAACTTCAAGCCTAACTCCATAATTCAGTGTAACATGGTTCTCTGTCTAACAACATTTTTAAGTTATAAGGTCCCTTATACGCCCGGCTGAAAGTTTACATCCGGAGCATCAAAGACAATCTTTCTTTGACTCTCTGTGTTTCCACTGCTGCCAGACTCTGCTAGCCTCTTTTTTCTGCAACTTCAACTTTTCAGAAATGATTGCTAGTTCAGCAGTGAAAAGGAAGACGGGCAACACTGGTGCAGAGAGCTAACGGCTAATTTAACATACCACACACAATCTCTTTTCCTATCTTTATTTCACCAAAAGAAGTAACATTTTCACATCAAACTGCTGCCAAAAACATTTTTCATGACACTCATAAAGGAAAAATCCAACTCTGACTTCAAATTAAAACACAAATCAAGGAAAACAAAAACACCCCCAAAAAGATTTATATAGTGATTCAATGGTTTATTGGAATATCAGTCTTTTCTTTTACTTTCACTGACTTGCATTTTATTTTTATGTTTTTTATTATGAAATTATCAGGTTTGCAGCTCTATGTAGCATTTAATAAGGAGTTCTTCCTCTAGAAAACGCTTTAGTCCTTACCAAATGAGAAAGCCTTCATTAACGCTTGCCATTTCAAGCTTTAATGACTTATGCAGGTAATATTACACTGACAGCTCAGGGGTGGTCATTATATGTGTTATAGTTTATCTTCTACATGAAAAATATACATATTCATGAACCATGAATTCACCTGACTGGAAAGTGGTGCTGAAAGGTAAAGATGTGGGTTTTTAGGATAGTCATTTTTCTCAGTGACTTGATGATCCCCTACAGGACGCCTCCATGTGAAAGAAATGATGAGGAGCACCAGTAGGTGTGCCGCCTCAGCTAGCGTTCTGCCTACAAAAGACCTAGGTATGTAACTGACAGAAAAAGGCCCTCCGATGGAGCTGGTTCATGCTGTGATTTACAATCTTTATATTTAACCGGAGAGAGATTAATTATCGTTGGCAAATTGACAGGGCTGGTATGGTGAGCGAGGTTTCTGAATGACATTGCCATTCCTCACAGCACTTCCCGCCGGAGGGCTTTGCTCCTGACCTTGGGATGCCAAGCATGTTGGGCACACCGCCTCCTTCCAGTAACACCTTCCAGTTTTTTTTTCTTTCTTTAATAACCAGTCTTTATTTTTTGCAGCACTACTCAGCTCAGAGTTGGCTTCTAACCACACAATGGTTGTCACAGTCAAACCTAAATTTACTGTCAAGCAGAACTTTTCTTTCTTTGGTCTTAGAGTCTTGCAGGCTTTTCCTGAAGCATATTTGCGTGAGTGAGTGATTTTGTGGTTAGGGTATAAAATCAACCTTCACCCACAGTTATAAAACAAGAAAAGATAAATAAAAAGAGGGTTTGATAGAAATACTTCATTTGTAAATTTAAATAAAAATGAAATTATGCTGTAATACAAAAGTAAAGTGAAAGTAAATATATTGGCAATGAAAGTTGATTTGTATTGCAAAATTTAACAACAGGGCCTTACAGAAACGATAAACAAAGAAAATAAGAAGCATCTTAATCTAAAATATAAATAACCATTCAAAATATGAAATGAGTTATTATAGAAAGTGTTTACACTTTAACGTCTTGGCGTAATTATTAACTACAAGATCTGAAAACCCCACATAAAAACAGCAATAATTAAATCAATAAAGCATATTTTAGATTTTTAAAAAAATCACTGAAGTTCCTTACTGTTCAATAATCTTTCCATGTCTGAATTATTTTGAGGGATTACGGAGAGAAGCACTTAAAACATCTTTGCTACCATTAAACGTACTTTAAAAAAAAGGAATTTATTGTAAGAGGGGATATCAAGAACATACCAAATCTTAAGTTTTATAGCAACACCAATGTTTAAAGAATTTACTAAAAGAAATGGTTTTTAAAACGTATGAATGTTAACATTTGAGTTTGTACATGTATGTGTATATAGTCTTTATGATTATGTACATGTGTAGTGATTGATTGAAAATATCAAACTACGTGACTTATGCTGATGTTTTACCCTGTGATGTAATGAAGTCAAGGAAGAAAAACCTGGATGACAAACTGGTCATTTGCGGTAAGACAGTCACACATGCCAGTGGTTGTCTGTGGGAAACTTTTAGCCCTTCAGAACTAAAAAATCTCATATTATTCAAGTTTTCAACCATTTATCATGGGTGTCAGAAATCCAACAACGTTATTTCAAAGTATATTACCCCAAATTCAGCCTTGGTTCCTCATTTCAGCCATTCCAAAAGTGGCTCTAGTGAGCTCTAGTGAGCACAAGCAGTTTCTGTGTCTGAATCTTTCAAAGTTCATTAGCAGTGCCTGTCCACACCCACTCTGTGCCCCTCTCAGGGAGTGGATGTAGCTTTTACTGGAGCTTGCTCTGTGATTTTGGAGGGCAGGCTAAGCTAGCTGGTGCAGTGGGTCAATGGCAGTATCCACTACTGGGGAGAGTGGTTGTTTTCCTCCATGAGGTCAGAAAGGGAAAGATGTCAGACTCACTCGTTTAGAAAATATTTGCTAAAAAAGTGAGGTGACTCATTTTAGGCCTTGCATGCAGGCTATTGGGACAGATAGGACCATTTTTTTCTTTAAAAAATTGTGAGCTGTGAATTTTGCATCTGAAGCTTCACAAAGCTGCATCACATATGAATAAAAGCAAAAATCCATGCATCCCCAACCTTTTTGAAAGTGAAAGCAATCATTGGGCGAGAAGCGGGGTACACTCTGGACAGGTTGACAGCAAAATATGACCTCTTTAAAAAAAATTAAATAAAAAAAAGCTAATATCCAAAAGCCAATAGCTTTCAACAGCATGTTTGTTGCCAGCCACATTGTGGGAAATAAAATACTCAGGAAATTCATTTGAATGTATCTTAGTAATTTTAGTTCAAGGAGAATCTTTTTTGTCAGTAGTAATGCCTTCGCTGTAGGTAACCATCCATCTCCAGCGGATTTAATCACATGAATTGTTGTGGTAATGCAGCATAAATGAATATTAATATGAAATATTAACATGAATAAACTAAAATATTTACCTCGGGGCACCACTTTGTATTTTCTAGCTTACCTTAATAAACTATAGACATAAAGGAAAAACTATTATATTATTATATCATAGAGTTAATAACTCAAAGTATGAAGGATAATTGATCTGTTTTAATAAATCAGTCTGAGACGCTGTTTTCATTTGAATTGACTTGAATCATGACCACAGGAAATCACGACAGACAACGACCAGATAATAAATTGAATATTTATATAATCTACAGTCTATACATGTGCAAAATAAGATTAATAAAATAAAAAGAAACAATAAGGAAACATAAACAAACACAACAAACAAACAAACCAATGATCTGTAAATATGGTGATTAATCTGAGTTTCTATGGTGAAGGAAGGTAAAGCTGTGGTGAGAATTGAGCATAAATTAAATAAACTGTTTTTTTTTTATTAATTACTTCAAAAGAAATCTAAAACTATCCAAGGCCTGAAGAAGATTCATAACTCGCCAACCATCATCATTAGAGAAAGACTTCCGTGGATGTGGAAGGGTTACTTCAGAACCACACGATTACAACCTGTGAGACTTTGCTGCTCCAAGATCCATTCTTGATGCTAGCACAGTGGGTTCGTCCGTTCTGGCACTGGGTTGGAACCAGTAAGAATGCTTGTCATGGCGGTTCACAGTCTGGTTTGGAGTCCCAGCCTCTCTGTCTCCTGGATTGATGGCGTTGTGGTGGTTATGGAAGAAGTCTTCAGGGCCGAAGATGGTGGAAAGGATAAGGAAGGGCCCAAAAAGGGAAGAAGTTGTTTTCTTGTGGCTTAAGAATCTTACATGGTGGGAAAATTAAATATTTCCCTCAGAGGCTCATAACGTAGTTACAAAAGAGATAAACTTCTTTGTCTGGATTTCTCAGACCGAAGCTGCTATGTACTCTGTCCAGCATGGCCTTTCATTGTTATCTGTTCCTCTCGTTGTCTTCTCAGCTTCTCATCCTTTCTCCAAACTCAAAGCAACTCTCAACAAAAGTTTTCTCAAAAACTGAACCAAAAGTGTCCCTGTTTGCAATTCATAGTGTGTGCCTCTCTGCCTAATAGGCAGGGCTTGGAGACAGCAATAAGCAATCTATGGGGTTTTGCTTAAATTCAGGTTCTGAATTTGCATATCAGCCTCTTCTCAAACCCTCACAGAGTTGCTTCTAAATATACATTATACCTTGAAATAAAGAATAACCATTAAAACATAGATTAAATCATTAAAACAACAAGACCAAAAAAGGATAAATGCACATAAAGATTAAACATCTTTTTTAAAAAAATTAAAAAATAAGAAATAAATCTTTAAAATAACACAAAAAAGATCTAAACAAATACTCTTAAGTGTGATGTCATGTCATCTGAGAACCAAATATTATATGTAAAAGTCCTGGGAAATAGCTTTATGAAGCTCATGAGATTATAGAATGAAATGTTGAGTTTGATGTAAAACTTTTGGTCACATCTGTAAGAGAAACTTTCCATCGAGGTGTGACCAAAGCATCCCCCACTTTCGTTAGTCTCTGGTTAGGCATCAAATGGCCTTTTTTCTTGCTGTGGGAATGTTTATTAAGAATATCTGCTTTGTGCCCTGGTGAGACAGAATCTTGGTAAAACAATGGTTAGTTCAAAGGCTTACATTTAATTTATTTTGATTATCCACAGTGAAAGACTTGAAGTGGGGGGATGTGGCTTCTGATTGAATCTCCCAGAATCAGATAATCCCATTGCTTTCTGTAAAGAGTCTGTTATATGTGTTATAAAAATTCCAAAGATCATAAAATAGTTCTAGGTAATGTCCACTACAAAAGGAAATTTGGCCTTTTAGCTACATTGAATAGAAATCCAGTGAGACTCTGACCCAGAAAATACCTTTTGAGGATAAATAATTAAAACATCCATAAATTACTCCTGGCTTGTTTTTCCATGTTTTAACTTAACAGTAGAATTAAAACGGTGTAGTATTACCTTAAGCATCATGCAAAGCTTTTAAAACAAATTAGGTATGCATGTTTTAGTATTTTAATGCAAAAGGAGCTTGGCTTATTTAATAGTCTCAAAGTTTCACTTCCAATACCATTTTTGAGCATCCTATTCAGTCTTTACCCAAAATATTCTGTTGGGTCAAATTCTCCAGACAGTGTGAGAGCGGTGGAGTATGCAAAACCAAGACCTGTTCAAAACTGGAAGGTTTATCCCACAACAACCAAGTGAACCAACACTACTTCCACAAAATGGGCACTTTGACTCATAAATGTCTCAGGGAAAATGTCTTTGGTTTTTAGAGCAAGTTGGCTCTTTTTAGCCACCCTACAGAATTAATGGCTGTGTGCTGCTTTTCCTCATCAGCAACACAGTTATGAGAATGTTTAGACTTGTTTGCTCCGCTTCATGGGCAGCTGTTTTATCAGCATCAGTGCAACACCAGCTTTCCAGTGAGACTGACAGTAAAGGTTGAGGCTGTTGAGGCCAACATGAAACAAGCAAGAGTCTGAACTTCAAGCAGTAACTGAAATATGTTTCAGGTATCTGTACTGTGTTGGCATTAGGTCTATGAGTGGATTTTACAAACATCATGGGCACACTGAATGATACGAAGGAGGCATAAAAAATAATTACTTTTCTTGTTCACGGCTGCAGATGTTTCCTGCCTGAGTTGATATTTTAACACACCTCCCACATCTTCACCCATTCCTACTCAATGATACAAAAAAAAGAGTGAGGTACTGAAAAATGGCATAATTCATAATGCTGCAGGAATGCTGTCATTTTTGTTGTGTTGGTTTGCAAGGCTGCTCACCTTCATATTGTGTTCCAGATGCTGACTCAATATTATGGCTGGATTTAAAGTATTTTCATACTTGAAAACATGTTTGTGTAACATTTCCCCTCATTTATGGGCTAATTTGACAAATCTTAGGAGAAATCTCAAACAGGAAGCTCACCATCATTTGGAGAAAATTACAACCTATTTGAAGCAATGATAGGCACAAAGCTTATCAAAATGTACCTGAGATTTAGAATTTAATGACCAGAAATGATGGTATCAGGTCCACTTTAGAGTAAAAACAAAATGCAATGACCAAGAACTTGATCTGATGAAATTGGGATAGAATCGTCCTTGCAAGCCTGTGATCGAGCTATCAGTGGAACAGCTCATCCTTTGCACCTCTCATCCTAAGCAACAGCTTTCATGTCCTTCCACCTCCACTCTGGTTCCTGTAAGTCTCCCCTATCTCTCTTTTACTCACCCCTCACCCCTTTCTTGCCAGTCTCATCCATCTCTGCTTAATGCCCCACATCGCCAATACACTATATAACATTCCCTGGATACCTTCACATGCACTTCACAGACTTGTGATCTCATTTGGAGACGAGATGCAAATGGTTTCCGTTCAGTTTCATCTCAGTATGTAGCATGTAGTGGACACCATCATTTTATCTTAACCAAGAACATTGCAGCATGGGTGGACATTGGATGCCGGGAGAGAGTCGCGACCACCTTTGCAAATCCTTTGGCATCCCTAGCAGGTCACATTACAGATGGAAATCACTGAGGGATTATAACTGCAAATCAGCTCTGCTCGGATTAAGATGCTCTTCACCATCAGCAGTCTCATACTTTCTCTCCCTTCCTGCAATTCAGTCTTTGCCACCCCTAAATCACACCCACGCATATGAAGGCAATGCTTTAAAAGGAGAGATCTCGCCCCTCCAGGGCATCAGCATGGGAACAATTAGCTAGCAGGTGCAGTACACTGTTCCTTTCATAATGAAAGTTACTTAAACAGCCCCCCTCACATAGCTGGACTCAAAGTTCAAAGTTTTTTTCTCTTTCCATCACTCGCATCCCTTGTTTTTCTTGCTTAAATGCCCAGTGCATGAATAACACCCATACAGTCATAATTCTAAACCATGAATATAAACATAAAAGCTGCAAGTCTGACAAGCCTTTAGTTGTCAGTTAGACGAATACATTAGTGATTTCCAATCCAATTACATTGATTGACCATAGAAAATCCATATTGAAGGTTGATGAATAATCTTTACTGGTAAATTAGAAGGATTGCATGATTATCATTGCAGTGGTTGTGCCTGTCACTACCCATCAAATGAAATAATCACGCTAAACTAAACCTCTGACTGTGATCATGAAATACATATTTATTATGCTTTTTTTCCTCACTTCCCCATTGTTCTCTTATCAGTGTGAACATTTGCAGTGAAAGTTGGGAAAGGCACTTGTTTTCCTAACATTCTGCTTGTAAAAGACCAGTGGAGATATTATATCAAAAAGGGAAGACAAGGAAGCTGAAAGCTGTCCACGGTAGTTTCCAAAGCATCACACTCACTCCACAGACAGGAATGACAATGAAGGTCATGCACTTTTACGGGATCACTTAGTGAAAACAGCCTGCCGTTATTCTGAGACGGCCACATGACTTCATAACAGCTCTCACTTCGTGCAGCACGTTTAATTCAGTGTGCAAGGTCACAGGGGTCAGTGGACAAAGTGTTGCTCGCCTTAACTGACGAGCAGCCGCATGCTTCTCCAGGCAGCTTGTAACGCAGAGCACTACTGCTCTCTACTGACGGCTTGCAAGTCACTTTCCAGCTGCACTGCTCATTCAGTCTCTTGTTCTTGATGATTTGTAGGACATGAAATACGATGATTTCCTCCTGTGAATCACAGTAAAGAAAGCTTTTTTTTCTAAGAATATGATCCCATTTTTATGTGATGATAAATATTTTTAGCCTTACAGTTTCTGATTCCTGTCACTGAATCCAACCAATACTTCAGCTGTATATCTTCTGCAGGATTTGTGCCTGACTGGCAGCTTGTAAATGTATTTTGGTGTTCCTCTGACTGAATAATGAACCCACCCTTCCTTGAGTTCATTAATATTATGACTGTCTGTGGTATGTCTCCATCTGCTGGTACCTGGAGACTAAACACCATTTTATGCTTGTGGTGTAGTCCCGCATTATTCATGTTTTTTGTATTAACACATATTTGATGTTGGCGTAGACCTGTTATACTGTTTTTTATTATGTACGTTTTTTTTTCCATATTTGTATAATGCCAGTGTAAATGCAACTGTAAAAAATTGAAAATTTAAGCACATGAATACATACTTAAGGCAGGTGAAGCATCTGTAGCCGAAACAAAATCATTTTGTTTTTAATGAATGAGAAATATTTCTGATGTTCCAATAACTGTGTGAAAAATAGAGCTTAAATCTGTGATCTATATGGGGTGAGATGTGAATGAGGCATAATGTAGGCAAGGGACTTTCAATAAACAAAACCTGCCTTAAAATTTAAACTTTTTCTATTACAACTCAATGAACCTACATGGCACAAGATCAGTGCACCAAGGAGGCAAAGAATCGTCCACCCTGACTTTAGAGTACGGATAACATTTCCTGCTCATTGGTTGAGTCCCCACATGGAGACAAAGAACAATGGCAAAAATGCAAATGATTCTAAATGACTGACAAGACTTAAAATACCTCAGAACAACTTCAACTAGCTTCAAAATGACGAAATTACAGCTATATTTAATTTTCAAAATATGAGACTCCAAAAGAAAGAAGAACAGCAACAACAAAGAGACACAACCTGACAACAACAAATGACTCTCATAAAATGGAGAAACGTGTCTCCAAACAAACTAAGAAATGAAAGTAATCAGAACAAGATGAAAAACAACAAAAAAGAGACTGAAAAAAGATGAAAAATAACAAACAATGTATATAAATATACACAAAGCTACTACTAACAGACCAATGAAACACATAGTAGCCTCAAAGAGACTCATAAAGTATCTAAATAGTTTGTGGTGGTGTTCCATGATTATGTACAATTCTCTTAGAAACGTAAAGAGTGAAAGTATTACAAAGACTTAACACAATAATCTTCCAATACATCAAAAGCAACAGCTCCAATTTCACCAGATTGAATTTTTAACTCTCGGATGCTGTTAGCAAAACAAAAAATATGTTTGTGTTATACAAAAGAGGGAAAGTGGTGCATTTTCTGGTTCTATTGTGTTTATAATGTTGCTAAAAATATATGAAAGTAAAATAACTTATGATGTGATGATAGTGTTGGTAAAGTTCTTCATGATGAAAAATGGATTCGGACCAACGATGTTTTAGTTCCCTTGTGCATGTCTGCCCATCAAAAACTCATATAATGATGTTATTACAAGCACAAAAGGCTGCCCACCCATTCAGTGTATAATGGATAATCAATGTCTATCCACCGCTGACAGCTTTCAGAGTCCCTGATGCTCAAGTGTCTAGAAGCCTTTCTTCTTCTTTTGATGGACTGGGGCTTTACAACCTACTCCACATTTGCCTATCTGCCATATGGTGTGCTGGTACATTAAAAAAGAAGAAAAAAATCAACGCAAAACTACATCTTATGCTCTCATAAAAGAAGTTTTAATGTTTAAATAAGCCTGGCTCATTAAAACACTTTGAAGATTAATTCAGTTGGATCTTTTAGAAAAGAAAAAAAAATAGTTTTAGCTAAAACCATATAGTAGATTATTTATAGAAGGAGATTTTTATTTTATTTTCAGATTGTTGTTGTTGTTGTTGTTGTTGTTTTTGTTTTCTTTTCTCTCTCTCTTATCTGTTTCGTGCTCCATGCAATGCAGTTTCTGGTGGAAAATATGTCAAATGTATTAACAGAGTATAGGCTATATGATATATATTTTTTTAAGTAGTAAAATGTGTTTAACTAGATCTGACTCCTTGATTCCTTCAGTCTGATTACCAGACTACATTTATATTAAAAAAATAAAAAGATGAGAAGAAATACATAGAAATTCTGCAAGGAAATCTACATCTGCTGCAAAATTTTTTTTTGCTTATATTGCAAACTGTAATTCTGCAGTGCTGTTGATTACAAAGTGTCATTCAAGATATAAGCCAAGGATTTTGATTCAGTTGTGTATATTGGACACCATATAAGATCCATACAATTAGTAACATGACGTTATTAAGCTCAAAAGATGAAAATATCTGCATAAGAGTATGTCTCTGTCAGGCACATGTCATGGAAAAGGTTCCTAACTCCTGTGATTAATGAAGCAGATCCAACTGAACTGGATCTACTTTGTTACTTTACTGCTAGTGAAGTATCGCGATATTTCTTGTCACGACTCGGAAGCAAATTACTTGATGATCAGGTTGTCTATGATCTAAGAATATAATAATAATTAAACAAAAAAAAAGCATATCTTCGCCTTATACCGTCCTTTTCTGAGCTCATCAATTATCCCAGCTGCTACAGATAACATTAACTTAATGAACCGTTTCTGTAAAGAGAATATTACTTCCTTCTTCTCAAATTAATGAGGCTGCTAATTGCCCTAATTTGTGTCTGAAACCCAAGCATTAAGCTTTCTCTCTGCTCACTAGAACCACCTCTGTAGCTTCGGGTGGGAGAGGATAATTACAGACTGTGGATTGTTTCCAACATCAAGAGCTTTCTGTTCCTGACGCACGATGTGTGAACATTTAAAGAGTCTTTTGGAATAAAACGTAAGACTTTAAATTGAACACAACACAAAGAGAAGGCTTACTGAGAAGAGAGTTTTTCTCCAGACCTTCATATTGGTGGTCTGTGGGATGCTGTGGGCTCAAATGCAGAGCAGAGAGATTTATTATCCACACATTTCCTGAAAATAGCCTGGTAATTCTGGAACTTTTAAAGTTTTTAGCTCAAGGAAACTTTGGCTTTTAGTACATTATTCAGATCATGAAGCCCACTTCTTTCCAAGTTAGGTTCCAATAAAATCTTTAGGATTTCAGGTAATGTAAAATATGCAAAATAAGTGTAAGGTAAAATATTGTCAGAGTAGCAACTGAAGCGATTATTTGCTGTGTTAACTAAAAAACAGAAAAGGAACATTTCAAGCTGAAGCCTTTTTTAATTATATTAGTTATAGATTGCTTGGAGCCTCTGTAGCTCCACAGGGGTGTAACTGAGAGGGGTTTGAAGGTGCCCCTGAGAAATATTAAGAATGCTCAATTTACCTAAATTATAAACAATCACACAGTGTGTTATAATTGAAATTGCTCTCAGTGTGTTCGTAAATAGTTCATGATGCCCACAAACTACAAAACAGATTTTTAAGAAGGATCAAACTGAACAAACTAGTCTGGTGGCATTTCTACCTCTGACCACCTATAGTGAATATTGCCACTTAGATGGTTAGTAACTGCACAACAGCAGTTGCGGAACCTCTTGTTGACACAAGCAGGTGCCGCTATGGTTGGCTGATCAGGATTTGAGTAATTAAGGGTCAGGAAATAAAGTACTGGGACGGATGCCAGGTTCCATCACAAACGTCATGGGGCAGCTCATCTGTGGTTCTCTGCTTGCCAAGTTTCTGGGAGATTGTGAAACTATTGGCAGTAAACTCATTTGTGAAATTGCTGAGCCAATTTGTGCAACCAAGTTGATTTGCTCTGTGGTAATATTATTAATGATGTTTGGAGATGGAAACAAAATTGTTGGCCTTTACTTTTCAGGTGAAAAAAGGGAAATGATTTTGGGTAAAACAAAGCGATTTCAGGAATTGCAACCTGTTTTTTCTTTTATTTTTACATGTAAAAGATGGATTGTGTAACTTTGGCCCTCAAGAGTTATAACCACAAGTGGACAGATTGCATCACTTAATAGCATCAGTTAATATTTTCATTGAAAAGTTTCTTTTTTTGTTTGATGAGTAAGGAAAACAATCTCCTCAATCGTCCCTACTGCTTGGCAATTCATTTATAGCTTTTAATTTTACCTGAAAATGCATAAAGCATGGCAAAATAATAGTAAAAAAAACAATATAAAATAAGATGAGCATATCCTAATTTAGCTGAGACTGTGAGGACTGGGTAGAATTACTTACATTTACATGTTTTATTTATAAAATCATATTTATATTTAACAAGTATTTGTTAAATATGATGTTTATTTAAATTTCGCTCTTAAATAAATTTAATCTCATCACATTTTAGTTCAAGTGATCTTACAACAAGGAAAGACAGATCAATAACACTGCAGCTGTTATCCAGGAGGACCTGCAGATAAAGGAGAAATATGTTAATGCTGTCAATACTGTCATATGTGGACGATAAGGAGCAGAGAAGTGAGCAGTGCATCTTGGGACATCTGAGCGAAGTGTTCTGTTTGGAATATATGGACCTATGAAATCTCTGTACAATGGAGTTTGGTCATGGAGCGCTTTATATCAAAGGAGAAATATGATCTCTTCTGCTAGTTCTCATCAGAACCCTCACTGCAGGGTTTTGGATCAGCTGAAGATTTTTCAGGGCATATTTGGGACAGAGCATAAATAAGGAATTTCAGTAACAAAGACATGGACAAGTGTCTCTACGTCACTTAGAGACAGATATTCCATAATTTTGGGTTATAGTTTTGGGTTAGGTAATGTTTTCCTGTTTTATCTTGTAGTTTTTCCTGTTTTGCCCTGTGTTTCTGTTTTTGCTTTATATCTTGTTAATTAGTTTCATCTGGGGTTGATTTTGGTCATTGTTTTCACCTTTGTCTTGTTCTGTTTTCAGTGCATTTATACCCTTGTTTTTTTTTTGTTTTTTTTTTTGCCCCTTGTTGGTTCATTAGGGTCATTTGTTCTTGAGTTCATTGCTAGTTCTTTGTTAATTCTGTAACTAAATCCAGTTATTTTGCATCCGGCTGCCTTCTCCTTTCCTGCATTTGGGTCCTCCACTTCCCCACATTGTGACATTTTGCAATATTATAGGTAAAAGAAAGCATTTCTCAAAACTTGTTCAAGAATAACTCCAACGTTTCTTACTGTAGTACTGGATGCCAGTTTAAGGCCAACCAGATTAATTACAAAGCTAGATATTTTTATCCTGTTTCTGAAGCCCAAAGACAACGACCTCAGTGTTTAAAAGGGAAAAATTCAGAGTCACCCAGGTCTTTATGTCTTTAAGACATCTTTGTAATCTAAGGAACTGATTGGTTTCATCGGGCTTTATGGATAAGTAAATCTGAGTATCATCTGCATAGCAATGAGAATTTATACCATGTTGTCTGATAATATTACCTAAGGGAAGCATGTATTGTGTAAAAAAGTATTTGTCCAAGTACAGAACCCTGAGGAACACCATCACTTACTCTGTGTGTGAGGAAGACTCATCATTTACATTAACAAACTGAAATCTATCAGATAAATATGACTTAAACCAGCTTAGTGT
>JBAMHX010000008.1:23580777-23595280 GCA_037177515.1 Pseudomugil tenellus | reverse complement strand
GTGGTCCCTTTAATACCAATAACATGTTCCAGCCTCTGTAGCAGAATGTTGTGATCTATGGTGTCGAATGCAGCACTGAGATCTGATAGTTTGTTTGTCACCACTGATAGCGGCTCTTTTCTTTTTCTACAGACTGCAGTGCAGATATTGCTACAGCTGTTAACTCACATTCCATCTAGTGATACAAAGTAGTACAACAAGTTAATAAGCAAGTCTTTTAAATGTACAGTGTGTAAGAATTACAAACATGTAGTGTCAGTAATGGACATAACATGAAGCAGTTTTGAATGGATGTTAGCAGTCAGTGGACAGAATTCTACCAGACATAAGGTTTCATTTGCAAGTGGATCCAGTGGCTTCAGATGAACCGATGACTGCACAACAGGAAGTACTTCAATTGTTTACATGTGTACTAACTACCACTATGTGCTTTTTAAGGCATTACTCATCCCTCATATATCTATTGCCTATCAAACAAAACCAATGTTTTAAAGGTCAGAGGGTTCTCCCGTCACATACACTATTCGTCCACTGAGGCAACAGTAAAACAAGCAATGGTTCAAATATGCCAGATGTCGTGTATTTGACCTATAGCAAATATATCTAAATGGCTATAAATGGTTCTAAGAGAATAAAAACATAAATATTTTAGGAAAGGGAAATGATGATACCTGGACTGCATACAGGTGTGGTGATTAGCACCACAACCTCACTGAGAAGGTTGCTGGTTCAAACCTCGCCTCGGGGCAGTGGCTTTTCTTTGCAGAGTTTGCATCTTCATGTGAGCTGCTCTAACTTCCTCTTACCTTCCAAAGACATGTGTTGCAATTTGAAATTGTCTTTAGGAGTGAATGTGTGTGTAACTCTTTGTTTATCTCTCTGTGTGGCCCTGTGATGGACTGGTGACCTGTCCAGGGTGTACCCTACCTCTCATCCAATGATTGTTAGGAAAGGCTCCAGTGAACTGGATGAAGAAGAACAGATAATGCTGCTATAAATTAGCCTTTTATCCATTTATGATGAAATAGTTTTTAAGAGTATAATTTTTTCTGTCAGTGATCTGATTTTTGCAACACACTGCACCTTTAATTTCCCTTTGCAAGCAACATTATACCAGGAAAATATTTGTTTGTTTCATTTATTCTATTGATAGCGGGATTGAATTAGTTTATATTTAAATGTTTTGTTCTGCAAAGGGCAGCTTTACTAAGTAGCAAACCAGATGGCAATGTTATAAGAAAAAAATAAGGGTTTTTTTGTGTTTTTTAATTTAATTAAATTCAACCTTATGCAGATTCTAACTGCAGGTCTATAAAATCAGCTGCACCAGTAGAAATTCCTGATGCTGATGTGAGTAAATGTTGCATATTTCTTACTTCATTCAGTATTGTAATGATGCACACTAAATATTTCTGCAAACAAACAATGTAGTGACTCAAGTAGCCCAGACTAAAGTCTGCCCCCCAACTCAGTCTCTCTATTGAAGGGTCAATAGAAGTTGACCTCAGAAATGTTCCTCACACCTCCTCGCCGTCCACTGCCACTCCTCCGCTCACGCCCCGCACCAGATGGGAAGTGTAGCCGCATTTTTTACAGCCTGCGTGCAGGGTTACAGGCTGTTGCGCTGGCAGTGGAGTTGAAGGAATGAAATATTCATGCAGCCTCCAAAAATGTAAAAAAAGAAAAACTGAATGGACACCCTGGGACGGAGAACGTGCCGATTTATTCAACTAAGACCAGGCCTCATTAAACTGCTGGCGGCGAGGCAGGTCACGGTGATTTTCTTTACCAGTGCTCGACCCCGACTGTCTCCCACACATGCAAACACACACAAACTTGGAGACAGTAAGAAGAGGTGGGGTGGAGGGGTGACAACCTCTTAGATCTCCCAGCGGAGAGATCTTGGCTGAAGTTGCTCCTCTCCTCTCCTGTAATTGAAGCCCTAATGAGTGATTAGCTGTTGGGTGTCAGCGTTAAAGCTTGGTTTGTTGTCGTGGGCAGCATATGGGAGACGTGGGGGCCACTGTGTGCCCCAGAGGTGCGCGGCTCGTGTGAGGTGCCAAGGGACACCAGCTGATAGGCACGGTGTAAGACCACGTGACTGCAACTAAAATTTGTAGCCTATAATTGATCTTTCTTCATTTAGTTTGACTTTTTTTTTTTTTTTTTAAAGCAACATCTTGAACATCAACAATAACAACGAAACATAAATCATTTAAGCTGTTGTCTAACCCCCCCACCCCCCTTCATAATGGCTGGTATATCCTTGTTCTCCTAAATGATTCATAAAATGGCTTGAGACAACTTCAGTTATCTTAGCACTGCTATAGACAGGTGTGTCTCAAGCCTTGGCTCCCACCTGTCCGTTTTATTATTACTCTGCAAATAATCAGGGAAAGACTCATATTTTACTGTTTGTTTGAGAACCAACTTGTGTTTGTGGCTCGGTGCCAGATCTCTGCGGGTCAGAGCCAATTAAGAAATCAGTTACTTTGCAGATGAGAAAGAGGTTTAAGCTTCATTTTCCACCTGCACGAGCGTATCTGAGCCATTCTCTTAGTAATAATAAAAAGCAAGAGAGTGAGAAAAGCTCAGAAAACGTTTAGCTCGAACTTAAAAATTGATGCAATTGGCAAAAATTGTGTTTTGTCAGGTACATTAATGTCATATTGTTACCGTATTTATTGATGGAAACAATTAACCAACCAGGTGTATAACAGCATTATTAGATCTTCATCTTTATCCCATAAAGCACTTCCAACATGTAATGCACCCCACGCGTTTAAATGATTAATACTTAGACTCCCCTGTGTGTGAAGATAACAACAAGGTTGTGATTGAGTTACAATTCACAATAGGAGAGAAAAAAGTGGAGCTTTGTCTAATTGTTCTTTGACAGGGTCATTGGCTGGTGCCTCCTGAGGCTGCAGGGCTGCAGAGCTGTTGGAGAGCTGGGTGTGACAGCAAGGTGACTGAGGGGAGGCTCTATAAATTGTTGGCGCGACGCAAACTGCTTCAGAGACGAAGACATCAGCGTAAGTCTTGCGTGCGACCCTTCACCGCTGTGCACGACTGGCCTTCAGAGCGATGGCCGCAAAAGCGGAGCTGTCCAGCTGGCCAGAGTATCCAGAGGACTTCGCCTTCCTGCAGCAGCGCAACTTGGCTCACATCAACTCCAAAGCTTGGATTTCTGCGAATTCAATCCGTGCGTTCTCGAGGATAGAAACGCACGCATCCGCTGAAGCAGGGATCTCATTGGAGGAACTCGTACCGGTGAATAAACTCCAGGAGTGCATGAACTCGGCAAGCGTCACAGACACGGGCCCCGGAAAGGCAGCTGAAGGAGACAAGATGAGCAACTTCGGGCCTCAGAGACACAGGCGCGTCGCGGCCAACGCCAGGGAGAGGAGGAGGATGCACGGCCTGAACAAAGCTTTTGATGAGCTGCGGAGCGTCATCCCGTCCCTGGAAAATGAGAAAAAGTTATCCAAATATGACACCCTGCAAATGGCCCAGATTTACATCACAGAGCTGTCTGAGCTGCTGGCTGGCGTGGTTCACACAGAGTGCAGGAGTCCCCTTTCAGGTTCTGCGGAGAAGACCTCCAGGAGGAATCTTATCCACTCTCTCCGGCCAGCAAACACTGCGCAGTCCCCCATCCTGCTGAGTCCAGAGCAGCATCAGATAGACACACCCGCATCTATCAATCAGCTGATCATACTCGGATCTTCATCTGACTCGGAGTCAAATAAATCAGGGGTTTCCTGCCACAGCAGTGATGGAGAGTCGTCGCATCTCAGCGACATGGAGGACGCTCAGAGTGGCAGACACCTGACAGACAACGATTATCACTGACCTCTAACTGATCCCCGGATGTTTATGAGAGCAGACAACATATGTGCGAGAAATTAATTATAGATGATTAGTAGTTGTTCTAACTGATCGAAGGAAAAACTCCATCCTCAGAGATTTTTTGTTTTCTTTCTCATATGAACTCCTAGAGGCCTTTCTATGCACTTTAAGGTCCTGAACATTAACTACTGGCATTTCCTGTCATTAGTTGGATTTGTAGATTTTAATTCAATGAAAAACGAGTATTTTTCTATTTATGGATAGCTAATGGGTATTTTATGGGGGATGTTTTGGTACAATAAAGTTTTACTGAAGACACAACTGTTTATTTTAAGTTATTTATATGTATCACAGTCATCAGAATATGTATCATTCTATAGCTGAAATGCTGATTTTTACACAACTCAGAAAAAGTTTGGGGAAATTCAGCATTTGTATATGATGTAAGATTTTATCTAAATACACAATAACATTTACAGGAGAACTTATTTTGACTTTTCAACACTTTTGACATTTTCATGATGGTGTACCCACCACTGTGGGTTTGCTTCAGTAAACATGCATCAAAGCTTGAATTTCCATTGCATGGGTCTACTGAAAAGTTGTATATTCATAATATACAATGTAAATATGAACCTAAACAAATATATTTAATAACTTCTTTTTTAATGGAAACCAAAACATCTTGTTTTCTTTCCAAGAAAAAATGTAATTTCATTTATTTTATGCGATAAAGTGACTTTAATAATATTGATGTACAAGTGTGAAAACAATAAGAATGTCCTGTTTTGCAGTTAGAGAAAAAATAAGAAAAACAAACATCTGCAAGCACAAGCTAGATTGCACTAAGGGAATAGCAAAAACAATCAAACAAAAATCCTTATGACAGTGTATCGTTGCTGAAATTGCTCCGTATCGTCTGTTAATTAACAGATTACTGAGGAAACGCGGGGCCTCCTGATCCGAAGGGAAGAGGTGGCTGGAACTTTGCCAGATCCTTAGAAATAATTTCTGCCAGTCGCTGTTTAAAAGTGCCAGGAGTGGGGGTGACGTGACCAGCAGAGCCGATGGTCTCCTCTGTCTCCCTCAACTCATCTTCGTCCAGAACCAGTGTTCTATACTCTCTCTGCGTGTAGTCGTCCACTGGGGGCAGATGCCGGCTTTGGGACCTGGGTTCATCATACTGATTGGATTTGGGGAGGACAAAGGGAGGAGACTGGGGTAAGACTGAAGAAAAAGGCTGAGGATCTGAGGAAAAATTACATTTTTGCACTTCAGCATAGATGCAATCCGAGTCAGCCATCTCAACTTTTCTTGTTAAAGGTGGTGTTTGTTTCCTCAAGTTGTAATAAAGGCTGTCCTCCAAGATGTCATCCAGCTGAATAGCTTCCAAGGAATAACACACTGCATCTTCATCATCACCTTCATCTGCCGGTGCATCCTTACTGAAATACGGCTCACTGTGAAGCAAATGCTCTGCATGTTGTGTAGAGGTTTCATTAATATTAGAGAAGCGGGAATTAGACTTGTCTTCTGTGTCTGCAGGGGCATCTGTAGGATGGTAGACTGAAGGAGGAGCAGGCCAGTTGCTTGGGAGAGGGGGGGCAACATTTCTGGGAGGACTGGGTGGAGCT
The DNA here is from genome assembly GCA_037177515.1 of Pseudomugil tenellus. Lineage (NCBI taxonomy): Eukaryota > Metazoa > Chordata > Actinopteri > Atheriniformes > Pseudomugilidae > Pseudomugil > Pseudomugil tenellus. Next base: position 23,589,794 of record JBAMHX010000008.1, on the reverse strand, counting down.
ATTTCACAAAATGATAGTCTATTGGCACTACGCTGTTGGGCACAGCGCTCCTTCTCCAGTGAACACTGCTTTGATATAACTTGGAAGATCTCAGGACCATGATGCGTGAGGAAGGTGAACACTCCCTCTCCGGACCCACAGCGACGGCCTGCTTCAATGCTGAACCCCCCCTGCAATCAAGCACAAAGTAGCACTTGTTTTAAATAATAATTAATTAAAAAGAATAATGAATTAGTTGAATATGTTTCATCAGTGAGCTATATAAGAGATGAAAAGCAGGTTTATTGCCTTTAGAGAAAGCTGATTTTCAATGTGTCCAACCAGCTGTTCACAGCTGCTTCAAATTAAAGGTGTTTTCATTTTCTCTCCCAACTTTTATTCTCCCAATCTCTTCTTGTAGTGATGCCGATCATTTAAAACCTTACCTCGACTTGTCCGAATTTCCGCAAGAGCCTGTACGGCCAGCGGTAGATGATCCCATCATTGAATGTGGACAGAACCAGAGCTTCTTTGTCGGGGTAAACCATATACTCTCCAGTTAGATTGCACCTCATTGAAGCATCTGTGCTCAGGACCATCACTTGGAAGTGGTTTGGAGGAAGAGCTTAACCAAAGAATAAATAACAACACGGTAAGGTTACAGTGGTGTACCCAACTTTGAAAAGAATGATCAGTGAAACGAGAAAAGAAACATGAAAATCTAAATACATTTACATGGTGAATAAAAAAGCAAAGTTATTTAAAATGACTTGTATTATACTAATCCCTTTGTGTGATAGGCCTGTCCGGATTGTTCAGATGTGTAATCCATTAGGAAATAAAAGGAAATACATTTTATAAGCCTGAGCTTGCTGACGCTATTACATTCTGCCTCACAGTTTGAATAAATTAGTGTCTGTAAGTTTCTGCTGATGGCTCAAATTTATAACATTATGACATATTTCTCCATAATAACAAAAATGATAATATAGTCACTAATTTGCTTTTATGACCAGAAAATGTTTTTCCAGTAACAGTGATCATTCTAAATATTATTCCTTATGGTTTAAGAAATGTGAACTCACAAAGTGAAGAGCTGCTATCTGTGAATTCAGCTTATAAAGTTCAGTTTCACAGAAAGAAAACGTGATGGCTGAGACAATCTAACAATGTGTATATAAAAAAAGTTTCATCCTGAGAACAATTTAAGCTAAAGAAAGCAAAAATAACAGAGTAAATCAATTTCTGAAATTGTTTTACGAGGAAAAAACCTTAACTGGGAAAAAAGCCACTTGTTATCAGATGAGGGAACTTTTTGATTAAGGCTGATGCTTAACCGTGAGCTGTGAAAACACTAAAACACTGTCAAATTTGTGCTGAAGGTCACCAAAAATATGTACAGACATAGACAAACAGAAAACCTTTGGTTTTCTTCCTGTTTCATATTTGGAGCTGACTTATAAACTACTTCTGACTGATGTGAGAAACCAGGTTTTTCTTATACCCGCACCCCAACCAAATTTCTGCATGCTAGTAATTAGTTTAGGTGGTAGTTGCAACACCCCCACAACTTTTGGACTTTTATTACAGTCAGTCGATAAAAGTCACCTTCTTAAAGATAAACTGATAAAAAAAAAAGTTGAAATTGTGCACCACACTTTATAGAGGGATCATTTGTGATCCTGATAAAAGTTCAGAAAGAATGACTGAGGGTTTTCTTATACTTCAAATCAGGCTTTTTAATTTAACTGGTAACTTCACAGACATTAGGTGTGACTGAATGTGTATGGTCAGCTGTCTCATTAGTTGTTTGCCCTGTTCCCACTGTGACAAGCTGCAGGTAAAAAGAAACGGACATAAAGGAATGATATTAAGAAAAAGGAAGGTGAGGTAGGAAATAAAATCAAATAACAAAAAGGCCATTTAAGGGCGTTTAATCTTCACTACAGTCTTATAATGCCCCCCCTACTTAAACAACTTTCCGACAGCTCCTTGATCATGGTACCTCAAAACTAAAGCTTACCAAATACCCTGACAAACAAGAAAAGAAGTTACCTCTTTTCCAAGATGAGTAAAGGTCATTTTCCTCCATGGTTAAGCCATTTGCTCCCTCAAAATCCCCTTTAGCTGATTCTCCAGTATCTCTCTGTAAACACGGAGGCATGGCAAACATCACATGGAGTGTACACCTCCCTCTTATCACAGTTTTATGACATCAAAGTGGTAAGATGCAAGCAAGACCATAGCTTGTGCAAGCAGAGAAATTAGAGAAGTGACAGAAATTCAAGATAATGTTTTAACTTCCTCATTATGTTATCTGTTTCTGGCTATGAGTAAGCTTTATCCTCACCTTTCCCAAATTTAAAAGCTGATATGACAAATGGGAAAGAAGGGAGATGAGTGGTACCTGGAAGGCGAGAATACAGAGGGCATTGAGCCAGTCCTGGCTTGTTTTGGAGGCAAAGGTGTATTTGTTCTGGGTGGTGTTTACGTAGAAAGCTGTGCAGCCAGCAGGGCAGGACTCCTTGTCAGCATGAGTGACGCTGAGGCAATCACTTAGCCGAACCACTTTTCTTTCTTGTGTTTTCTGCCGGCTGGATTTAAACTGTTCGCTAATAGAACTGCTGTCAGGTGCAGGATAGAGCTCCAGCCTGCCCACCCCTGCAGAGCTGGCCTTAAAAAGCACCACCCATATTTTTCGCCATGTTCTCTGAAGAGAAGGGAGAGAAAAAAAAACTGATAATAAGTTTCTGTTGAGACTCTTTGGTTACTACTTTGGTTAAGTTTAGAGATCTCTGTTGTGTTCTTCTTTGTCTGTACCTCATTTACAGGAAGTATGTTTCTGTTGTTGCATATCTTTATGTTTTTACAGTACAAAACAATTCAAGTCAAGTTGTTAGTGTTGAATTTAGCTTTTAGAACTTAACCATAAGCAGGCAAGTCAGATTTCCAGTTTTTCAGGACAAAGACTTAAAAAACTTTACATTTCATAAAGTAAATCTCGAAAAGAAACATTTCTTTATAAGCATATTTATAGCCTCCACCTTATATGTCTTTAGCAACTTCTAGTTTGACTTCACAGGTCAGATTATCCAAATCTGTTCATTGTTGAGCATTCTACCCTCAAAAAGTTCACTTTAAAAGGAAAAAAGGAGACTCCAAAAAACTTCAAACTAAATATTGTATGAAGGTCATACACTGTGTATAAGCATGAGTTATAATACTCATGCTTATACATAAGCATGAGTTATAATACTCATGCTTATACACAGTGTATGACCTTCATATTTTCATGTAATGCATGCACAGATGAGATTTGGTAAACTAAAGAAGACTATTTCTGCACTAACATGTCAAATGACCCAAGTCATCTTGAAATTCTAAACCATCAAACCCAGGAAGGACATTACAACAACAACTAGCTTTCTTCCTGCATCAGGAAGGGATTAAAGTGTGATCTGTGATAACGCTGCAGAGCGTGGCTGTTTTAACATGCATTTTATTTACTGGATTCCTAATTGATTCTTGTAATTACATCTGAATTGTTCTGTTTGATTTTAAGGAGCACAGTACAGCTATAGCGGCTCTAAACCTAGTCGACGATTTTACTGAATCCTGAAACCAGCCTGTAGTTATTTGATAGATCAGCAGTGATCTCAGTTGCAAAATTTTTTTTAGCAACATTAAAAAAAACCTGCTGCACAGTCTCATGAGAACTACACGTTAATGTTCACATCGGTATAATTTCACTTCATCTAATGAAGCTGTTAATTGAGTGTTTAAGTAAATCTTTGTGTGATGACACAGAAGTACGTAAACATTTGGCTTAAAATGAAAATGATCTCACAACATATTCATCATGTTATTTATCAGAAAAGGCTTGTAATGCTTGCAATAACCTCACCAGTTGGTGGTTGGCTTAAAATATACTTCCACTAAAAGCATTTTATGGTGTGAAAGAGGAAACTCATTTAAAGATTAAATAAATATTTTAAAAGAAATATTTTTAATTTCTTTCCCCATTATGAGCATGATGAAGAAGTCAGTGATGAGTGAGAGTCACATCACAAGTCCCACAAAAGCACTGTGTGCACTTGGGGCGCTTTAAAAGCCTTTAGGATTTAATTATGGTACCCTGTAACAGAGTAAAATACAAGCTTAAAGCATAAGTGATCCATCTTTGTGCTGCATTAAGGTTCTTTTCATGAAACTGATATTAGTTTTTCTTTAGTCAGGGTTCTCAGAGGAGATCATATCTGCAGACTGTTGGTTCAGTTTATTAGAAGTCTGCATCATTTGTCCTTTCTTAAAAACAAACATCAAAGGGGCATTTTTTTCTACATACAAACCACAACCCCCTTCCTGAGCAGCCATCTTGCTGCGGTGGAGGGGTTTGCATTTATCAAAGATTGTGAGAGCTATGTTGTCAGGGAATTTTTATCCCTAATAGGGTCAACCATGGCAAACAGCTTTCTAGAGGAGGGAACAGACAAAGTGTAGCTCAGATATACTCTATGTATGAAAACAGGTTTTCTCTGCCTGGATACGGGTTACCAGAGCCCCTGTCTGGACTCAGGCCTGGAAGCGGCCTGGCCTGGCCTTTGTACATGAGGCCCGGTTAGACTCAGCCTGAAAGGTTGACAAGATGCAGAAGGAATCTTATCAGACCTTTTTTGGGGGGTTTGCAGGACTGTGGGAGGAAGCTGATGGGTATATGCAGGGTAAGCGTACATATAAAGATACATTCATGGTACATATAAAGCTCTCCATGACCAAGCGCCATTGTATATCAGAGATCTCATAGTTCCATATATTCCAAACAGAGCACTTTGCTCCCAGACTGCAGGTTTACTTGTGGTTCCCAGGGTTTCTAAGAAAACGATGGGAGGAAGAGCCTTTAGCTATCAAGCCGCACTTATGGAACCAGCTCCCAGTGTGGGTACGGGAGGCAGACACCCTCTCTACCTTTAAAATCAAACTTAAAACCTTCCTTTCCAACAATTCTTATAGTTAGGGATAGTCCAGCTGCCCACTGGTTACGCCGCCATGGGGACATCCCATGGTACACTGAGGACTTCCTGTAACTTTGTCTACTGCTTATTTTCCATGTATAGGACGATACTAGGGTTGCCACCTTTCAGAAATTAAAATAAGGCACGCGCACTACACTAACACAAAACTTTTGTGCTAGTGTCTTAAGTAAATGAATGATCAAAAAAGCAATTAATCCAACTTAAGGATTGAAATGCTGTAATAGCAATGAATACATTCTTTGTTGTACAACATTGTTGGATATAAAGTTGCTAAATAGGCGACATAAAGCTGTCATTATATGGATCTCTACTAACATGTAATAAAATAAAGTGCCGTAAGCACAAAACATAAATATTGGGTTATTAATTGACTTAACATGATGTGACTTAAACTTTTCTGCATGTAGAGTCCAACAACAGAACTAATAATAAATTAAATAAAGTGAGATTTTTTAAAGTGTACAACTGTTCTTGCTGAAGGTAATATCTTTATAAACCATGGATACTTTTTTTTTATATACAGTCTATGACTTAGAAAGTAAGAAATCTAAACTAACAGCAACCTAGATGGGAGGAGTGCGATAAGAAATGGTTAAGTTATTATATTGAACAGTATTTGTGTGAAGTCATGTAATCACAACAGTTTAACAACACTAAATAATTTATTGAATAATCACTTAACACAATTTCCTTTAAAAAACATTTAGATATAAAAAAAGGAAAGTCTGCAAATAATCTTTGGTTTTATTTTTTAAATAAAGGTTTCCCCATATTTTATATTTATTTATAAGCTGTTTATCAATTTTAAAAAGTTTTTTTTGTATATACGTTATTCTAAATAAACCATCATGCATTCAACTTAAAAAATATCAGCATGTACACAAACAATCAGACCAATACTGCAGGCTAAATAAAATGTTTATATGCGGAATATATGCAAATACTCTGACATCTTCTGGTTAGAGCATAACTGAAAGCCGAATCAGTTGTGACATATTAAGAGATGGGTAAAGTAGGAGGAACTGGGACACCGATGGTTTATCTGTGTTTTTTACTGTCCTGATGCATGCTGTTTGTTATCGGACAGCCCACCGTGCGCGACCGAAAACACTCGCCGATAGAAGGTGTAATTTTTCTTGTAAGCACCTTCACTGACGATGGTGCGGCTCTTCCCACTCACGTCTTTATTTTTGCAAACACTGTTGCTTTTGAGGAAAGATGCAGATCTTCTGAGGACCAGGATGGGTTTGTCTAACTAGGTACAAGTTCCCAACACACGGCACAGACAGGATGGTGCTAAGGGCCAGCAAAGATCCCACCAGAACCAACATTTTTGCTGCCTTTTTTATTTCCTGTTTTATTGTGTAAATTATTTTGGGTATAGTGCTGATGACCGCGTTGTGTAGGCGATTGGAAAATTATAAAAATCCGGAAAGGACGGATGGCAACCTTAGATGATACTGGTATTATTAACCCATTTCTCCTTTTTTGCAGGTCTTATTTCTTCATTTTCATTTACCTTCAGGTCTTCCTGGATAGCAGCTGCAGTTTATGTTAATCTGTCTTTCCTGTCCTCTCCACCTCCAGCCAGTCGAAGCAGATGGCTTCTCTCCCTGAGACGGGTTCTGCTGGAGGTTTTGCCTCCCTGTTAAAAGGGAGTTTTTCTTCCCACTGTCGCCTCATGCTTGTTCAGGATGAGAGATTGGATTGAAGTCAAGATTCGATGGAAATTTTTTTTTGTTCCCTTACAAAGACTCTTTTTTTTAATTGGCCGATCTCTGTGAAGCACCTTGAGATGACATAGTCGTGAAATAGCGCTATACAAATAAAGCTAAATTGAACTGAATTGAAAAGAGAACGTGCAGTTAAGTGGTCTTCACTGTTTACACCACCATCCAGTGATAACCACTGCAAGCTGAGCATGTGCACACGATGATGAGAAGCAGCAGCTCCAGTCTTGCGGTATCTTTGAGTCTTAGGTTATGATTCAGCAATGCAGAATCTGCATCTGTCTGTCACGGTGAAGTAGGACCAGAGTCTTAAGGGGAGGATGCAGGTGAAGTGAGGAGGCTTGTCTGGTGTGGCAGGAGACTTCATTCCACAACTCTGAATCAGCACGTGAAAAAGCTCTGTCCCCCTTTTCTTGCTGAACTTCTTACACACTTAACTAATCATAAAGTAATGTTTATCAGAGCTGTCAAGCAATTTGCAGAGAGCATTTTCCTTTCAATCCAGCCCATTCAAATAAGAGCAACAGTGTAAATTGGGTTTGCACCAATCTGAGATTAAATCTACAAATATAAAATATGTTGATATCAAGGTGTAGCTTGAAAGTAGTTAGACAGAAAAAGGCCTTCAGTAAATGAGAAAAATGTTGGAGCAGATTTTTTTGATGATACTAAATGTAATCATGTCTTATGTAACAAGAATCAGCAACTCACAGTGATCGTGTTCTGTTTATGCTGTGGATCGCCGATAACGAGTTTATCTGCATCAGTTCCTTATGTTTCCTTTCAAACTTGACTTTCCTTGCAAACTTTAAATCCACCCCCATTGGCCAAAAAGGTGTTAGGCATTAAGATAAACATGTCTCCCATCACAGGTTTTGGCTTTCTTTCTGATATGTAGCCTGTTTACTGCAGTTATGTTGCTTGGTGCAATATGAGCGCTTAAGGGGTTAAAACAGACTGAACCACATCATAAAACAGGGTTTTAATAAATCAATTTTAGTTCCTTTAGTTCCTCTTTCCTATTTGGAAAAATTTATGTCATCAGGAAAAATTTACTCAAGATTTTTATTTAAGACACTACCCCCATGTTAGTCCCGTAACTTTAATTTTTTTGGGATTAAATGTTTTTCAGATTTACATGTATATGGAATAGCAAAAAGCTGAGGATTAAAATGAAAAACTTCAACTACCGGAAAGATTTGTAGGCCTGGTTCTCCCAAATTTGCATAATAATAATAATAATATGCAGTCCAAATACAGGAATAACAAATATTATTAATGACATGATGACATAAAAAGCAAAATACATGCCTATGAAGCTGTTCCTATGTAGAGAGATGAGGACATTACTGCCATTTTTAAAAATAAAAAAATAGACATTCAGTGGTTTAAAAATACTCTCACAGCTAGAAATAACGTAAATAAAGATTTTAAGACTAAAAACAAACTAAGTGTTGCGATAAATAAGACTGAATATAAATGAGCAAACATAAAAACTGGAGCAAAAAAAGGTTTTGGCCAAAGTATGGAAGATTCAGATGAGACTGTTTACCAAACTAAATTCCAACGCTGGAAGGGCAGTGGTGAAAAACCATTCTGTTTATAGCCACATTATTTGCTTCTGTCCCACTTTGAAAATGTATGGGATATGTATCCATAAAAAACATTAATAACGTTTTTAATATGGATTTTAATATTGGTTATGATCTTATCTTGTTAAGATAAAGGATTTTAAGAATTTAAAGATTAGCCACTATTAAATTGTTTTCAGAAATAAAGTCTTGGTTCAGATAAAAGGTGTCAATCTAATGGAACAAGCAAAAGAAATGGAACAATTACATATAATTAAAGGAAATCTTCAAAAGAGACCCAAGCTGTGGGTTAATGGGGGAGCTGCACAAAAAGGAGAGGTGACGGGCCAAACATGCGTACTATACCTACTATAGTACTATACCTATAGTACTATACCTCAGCAGAACATGTCACAGTCCAGACAAAACATACTACATTATCATATGTTAACATTTTATTTGAGAAAGAAATAGTTGGAGGAGCCATCAACTGAACATGTTTATCTTAATTGGGTGAATGCCTTTAGGCATTCAATTGTTTTCCTGTTTTTCTTTATTCTACAGATTTTTTTTCAGCCATATCTTCAGCCAATTTCAACAATTTTGGTATCAAAACGTTCAGCTCATTCAGCAGAAGTATGCTTTCAATTTTTCAACCTTCAAACATTTAAACTTTTTGAAATATTTAACTTTTAAAACAAATT
>JBAMHX010000008.1:23561251-23572905 GCA_037177515.1 Pseudomugil tenellus | reverse complement strand
GGGTGTGTGTAGGGTGTGTGTAGGGTGTGTGTAGGGTGTGTGTAGGGAGTGTGTAGGGTGTGTGTGTGTTATGCCAGTTCATACTTAAAGAGCTAGCGCAAAGTTCAGTTCACACAGATAAAAATAAACTAGTTCATGTTCAGCTAATCTGTAGCTAATCTATGATGCAAGAATTCTTTGGTATACAGAGGATTTCATTATCAGCTAAATGACTGTAAGGTGCCTTACTATTACACTCTCACCACTGTGTTTTAGAGTTGGTTTCAGGTATTTTCCACTGATGTGCTGTATTTGGGTTTGGTGCTGTATATTATGTAGGCTAGACATCTACATTTAGTCTAAATATCTAAATATCAGTTTTTTAGAAGTTTTAAGGTTAGGGGTGGGCGATTAATTGATTTAACTGATTAATTCAAATTTGTTGTTTCTGAAGACTTATTTTTATGAAAATCTAAAAAAAAATTTTTGCCTCCCCAGTACATTTTGGGCCTTCTTACATCATAGTGATGTCAGCGTACTCCTGCTGATTTTCCATAAATCTGCATAAACACATCAACATGACAGCTAGCAAAACTAAAAAAAAGCTTTGTAAAAGAAGGATCGTTTTTGTTGTTTGTATATTTTTTTTAACAGTAGGGGAAAAAAATCTATTAAAATCGGAAATCGGATTTGGTTTAAAAATATTGGAGATTTTACTTTTAGGCCATATCGCGCAGCCCTATTTTTTCATTGGTTTAACAAAACCTAGCAAACCTAAGAGGGTGTTACTTTCTTTTTGAAGAATAGTGACTTCGGCCCGCAATATTTTTAGTCTTCGTATTGTCATGAACTTTAGCATATAACATTTTTAGCTTGCTAGCTGAAGAATATATAGTAGTGCAGCATTTACCTTTGAACAGATTCTCTAAGCATTACGCAAGAGCAATTGAACCTTCTGAGATGTTCACTTCTGCAGAGGTTGGTGACTTGTCATGAATACTTTCCACTTGAAAATACTTTTATTCACTGTGCAATAATGGAATAAAATACTTTGAAAATGTTTTTCAGTTTCTGATAAATGACAATGACTGCTTCTCTTAAATCATTGCTGATGTTTTTTTTCTCTTTAGACACACTTGAATTCTAAAAATCAGCCAAAAATGATCCCATTTCAAAAGCAAAAACTGGACACTAATTTAACTCTTGATTAATATGGATGCAGTAACATTAGACTAAGATCATATTCAACCCCGATTTTCAAAAAGTAAGGCACTTAAAAAAATTAACACAGCAGATTGCAATGATTTTTCAAACCTATAATTTGTTCACAACAGACCATAAAAAACATCTAAGATGTTGACACATAGACAATTGACCCCTTACTAGAAAATATCAACTTATACTGAATTTCATGGCAGCAACACATTTCAAAAAAACTAACATGGGCAACCAAAAGATGGAAATGTAACTGACAGAAGTCCAAATCAGCTGAAGTAGCATTTGACAACTTTTTATGGTTAACTAGCAATGGGTTAGGAATGTGATAGTATTAAAGGAGCAGGTGGGAAGAGCTTCACCAATCTGCAGCAAACTACCTAAAAATTGTTGAACAGTTTCAGAAAAGTGTTCTTTTAAATTGTAAAAACGTTGAAGATCCCACAATTTACAGTTATGCTATTATTCAGAGAATCAGGATCAATCACATGGAACAATGCTTGTGGTGTTCGGGCACTACATTAAAATCAGGCATGATTCTCTACTTTAAATCCCTGCATGGATTTCAGAAATCTTTGTAAACAAACTTAACCGTGCTGTTTTTCCCATGTTGAAGAATAATAATGATTAAAGCTCAATCGTGCAAAACAAGAAATAATTTGTGAACATGATCCATTTGAGAAACTTCTCATTTGAGACTCACTTAATGGAGTGAGTGAATATAGAAAACAGTTGTGTGGCCAGAGAGCTCCCTGTGTTCGCAGATTATAGAGGAGACGGACCAGACAGTTCAAAGGCCTTGCATTTCTGATGGTATTGATTTGCTTTGGGGTCAATAGCGTTGACAGCTGACACATCAATGAAGGCATAATCAATGCTGAAAAATAGATATTGGTATTACAGCATCTGCTCACAGATTATATAATACACTAATCAATAAAAAATGCTCTGAGGTAACGGGAGCAGCTACGTCTTCCTTGGGCACTATACTTTAAAATCAGTAGAGAGTAGACTTTAAAGGTTCTGTTGCAGATTTAAAACTCTGAATAACTTGGGATCAAACAGCGACTTCTTGACACAATATGAACCTGCAAGACCCCCAGGTTATTTGGATCCGGACATGGAGAAGCTGCATTCAGCATCAACTCGCTCCAAAGCTTCAGATCAGCTTTAAAACTCAATCTATTCATATCTCTCAGTGAGATCTGCCCAAAATATAAATCTTTTTAATTCCAGCTTAAAGACCCACCTTTTCTCTGTGGCTTTTAAGACTAGATGACAAATTCAGCTCTGACGCTCATTTCACTTCATTTTATTTCACATTTTATTGTTTATGTTTTTTATGATTTTAATTAGTATCATGTGATCGCTTTTATACCTTAAAGTCATTTTCAAATATTTTATATAGTGTATAAGTATTGTTCTCTCTTTGATGTACTGGAAAGCACTTTGGTCAGCGGAAGCTGTTTGTTATGTGCTATATAAATAAATTGAATTGAATATTCATATGAGTAAAAGATATTTTTGTCCTCTGCTGCATTTGAATAAAATGATCAAAAGTCTTTTAACTTTAAATTTTAAAACTTGAACATGCTTTTATCTAATATTTGTTTGATTTCCTATGTCTTAACCTCTTGAGTTTCATCGTCTTCATACAGGACATCACATATTTGGTCTTCTGCAGCTTAACACTAAATTCTGTGTAACTAGAACCTGTTGAACCCTTACACTGCCATTTGGTGGCGTCAGAAAAGCAGTTGTTTTTCTATTTGAAATGATATTTATAGCTACGCCATATATAATATCTATAACTTTAAATTATTTGTAAATCATGTAAATAATTTTAAATTGTATTTGTTCATCGTGACCCCAAATAGCTGAAGATATAAGTGAGTAAAACTGAAGCTCAGGTCTCAGGAGGTTAAATTGTAAATGATTAAATGCCTCCTCTTGTTTTGTTGGGTGGTGGTTTTATTGTCTCTGTAAAGCACTTTAAATACAGCTATCGATTAATTGTTCTTGACAAATAAAAGTCCCTTCCCTAAAATAGGCTTCTGTGAAGACGTGTAAACTTGCTGATTTAAATCTCCATCCTCTGAATTTAGTGCAACCCTCGGTATCCATAAACGTCACTACTGCGTATTTACTATGGTTATAGTACACCTCGACGGCTAATCCCAGGATCTACATGAACATAGGAACATTACTAGTCTTGTAATTTTATTACACATGTTTCATTAGCCTGCTGAAAGCGCTTTTAATTAGCTTAATTTGACAATGAAGCTAAGTTGTCATAGCCTAGCTAACACTTGCTAGCTCGCCATATTATGGCGCTATCATACGGGTAAGTAACTTACCTTTCTAGGTCGATTTTCGGTATCCATTGTTTTTATTAATTCTAAAACGTTTATTTGTGCTTTAATCTATAGTTATATGGCAAATATTTACCACACCAGTCAATAAATATATCAACTCCGCATGTTTACACAACGGAGGAAGTATGGAGATCGTACGGAGCGCTGGAGGAGTCAAACCTTTCGCATTCGCGTTTTTTGACTGCGACACAAGCCAGTGCTGAAGAAGCACGCTTCACAGATGCAGTTACCAAACTAAGATGATAACCTTAGAAAGCACACACATCACACTTTATTTTTTGTCAAACGCCATTCTTTTAATCTTTCTGAACGAAAGATTTTTCACAGTATCAAAAGTGAATTAAAAAAGAAAAAAGCCAACATACACTTGGCTATTATTGGTATAGTATAAATCTACATTCGAAACATTACGATATTCTTCTCTAATTGAATATAACCTGGAAAGCATCAGAGATGTTATATTAAAAAATTCTCAGCACATATTTAAAAAGAAAAAAACAATCCATCTTCATGAAATTCAACTGCTAAAACATTGATACTGGTGTAAAACCTAAGGCTTGTGTTTAAAAGTTTTCTGTTGTGATAATTGTCATCAGAATATAACCAAGACCGGGGCTCTAGACAGGTTCAGCTCAAGAAGATGGTGCCACCAAGATTACAGTACAAGTAAAAGATCAGCATGGTTGAAAATTAAGCTCACACGCGCACACAAATCTCTCAAAATGCATGACAAAGGCTTGAATGAGCCAAAAGAAATATCCACTCATTATGTACAAGCATTTGAACTAGGTGTGAAACAAAGATATCCTGGTTTCATTGTCATAACATTGTAGAAAGGTTCAAATGTGCTGCAGTGTTCGGGTTGAACTTCATGGTAAAAGAACTTCTACAGATCTGTGTATCAGAGATCACTCTAAGAGAAAGCAGTTCATAACTTACACCAGGGCGGAGGGACACCGAAGCAACACACACATTGAACCTATGCCAGTACAGTTCTGGGAGGGGGGGGTTTGCATCATGCAAGGGGGCACGTTTGCACAAGTAATTGATTGGTTTGATTTTTAAGATACCTCTCATGGGCCAAACTTAAAAATTAAATGAATAAATATTATATTAGTGTTGCTGTCATATTAAAACATTCATGCTTTATTTTCTTCACAAAAAAGGTTTAGCAGGTAGTTTGGCATTTAAATGATTCCTCAGCTGTTTGCTGATCAAAGTTAAGATTTGGAGATAAATATTCCAATTTAACCCTGGAGAACCCACAAAGTCAAATTTGGCCGGTTTGGGCTTTAGGTGTATCATTTCAAAGAACCATCATAAACACTGTCAATGTAAATTATTTTATATTTAGGAATATAATCAGTCAACCATTTAACAATTATTTTATTTTTTTTCTTGCATGTTAGAACTCGAGTGGTGGCCAAATTTGACCCTGAAGGTTCTCCAGGTTTAAAACCAACAGGGGCACTGCAGCCACCTTGTTAGTAAAACCAGTACAACTGCCATCTCTGATGCTCCCTTGGTTGGTGTAATAAGTCGTCAAATGTTGTCTTGTGCTCCTTTTTCTTTTACAGCAGTCCAGTATAAGACAACATCCATCGAGACTAGAGTGTTGGACGTAAGAAATGCAGAATGTAAAGGATAATAAGCACCAAATTGGACTGAAATTCAGCAGCTTAACAATGTTAAAATGTCTCAGATTTTTGATAAAACCATTTATTTCATATAAGGTAATTGTTTACATACTACATACGTAAAAACATGGATGCAGTTGATTTAACACTTTTCTCCATTTTTGCATTAAGTGAACATTGTAGTAATAGCAAAGGGTAGAGTTGGCCTTGAGATACTCCTTGGCTTGCAAGCCACAATTAATGTTTCACTCTTTTGAATAGAGTATGAATTTGAACCAGGGTCCCTTGGCTTTGTAGGAAGAAAACTAGGAATGAGAGAAGGCCTCAGGCCAAACAGGGCTCTACTGAAAGAGTTTGTGGTGTGAAGTGTTTTGTTTTTTTGTCTCCCCTGGCACTCATCCAACTTATTGAGCTGCATTTGAAGGAACCTTTTTGAGGCTGAAGTTGGACCAGTTCACTGCTACCTTCTGGCGAGTTTGCTTAGCAGAATCGAGACAGAACCTGCAAGAAACAAAAAAAAGAGGAGGAAGAAAGAGAAGAAAAGTTTTTAGTGGAGCAAGTAAATATTGTAGTTTAGCTGAACTAGATTTCAAATGTCCTGTGTTAGGGTTACCTTTTAAAATATTCAACTTCCCGATCAATCTCATCCATTTCTGTTGGATCCACATCTTTAGGAAGAAATACATCATCTAAGAAATGAAAATAAAGATTCATTATTAGATGGAAATATTAAAAGAGAAATGAAGTGACTTGTAAATAGAGATATTCTTTCACACCAATAGCACTGCTTGACTTTTCACCCTTGTTCTTCTTCTTATTTTTCCCCCTGGCTTGCTGCTGTTGAGGTCCACTCGCTTGAATGATGGGGTGAGCTTTGCTCTCCGATTCCTGCTCAGACCGTCCTCCCCGTGTCTCTGTGTCAGCTTTCCCCTTTTGCCCACCCAAGAGCCCTCCATTTGCTCCATTTGTTGTATGCTTGGACGACCTACCCTCGTCCATTTTCTTAAGTCCATTTTTCTGGTTATCTGCAGAATTCTGAAGCAATTTGCTCCCAGATTTTGAACCATTAGATGCAATTTCTTTAGTTTCAGTGCTTTTTAGTGCTTCATTAACAGAGGCAGCTTTGGTTGGTTTATTAGACGCTTGCTCCGATACAGACTGCTCCTGTCTCTGCTGCTGTTTTTTATTCTTCTTTGACTTTGCACCATTATTCCCAATAATTGCATTCTTCAGTTCAGGTGCGTCCTCTTTTGATTTAGCGGTTGCTTGGGCTGGCACCTGTGGTAAACTGTCACATCCAGTAGAAGTGCATCTTTCTGGGGAGCGAACTCTTATGAGTTTCGAGAGACCGGCGGTCGTGTGTAACCGCTGGATCTCCTTTGAAGCAGCACTAACCCCTGATAAAGGAGTGGTGGTGGTTGTGGTTGCGTTAGGGTATGAGGGAACATTTGTGTCCTCCCATCCATTAACCAGGTCCAAGTGGCTCTTAAAAGTTCCCAGTGAAAGTGGAGAGAGGTCTAGATCTATCTGCTGCAAGTCAGAGGAACCATTGAGATGGGACAGTAAATGGTTTCCCTCCAATGTGGCTGCCTTTTTTGGGAAGTCATTGACATCCAGGTTGAGGTCGTACATGCTAAATGAGGCCCGTATTGAGTCTTTGATGGTATTCTTTATCTCTTCTAGTCGACTTGTGAGGAAACTGTTGACTCGTTCAAGTTCCAGCTGAGGCCAGTCGAGCAATCGACTAGGTTCAGGACCATCAGAAATGGGCTCGTCAACAGGCTCAGATGGACTGGAGAGTAGGTCACTGCCTGCAGCGCCTGCGTTGCCCTGTTGAGCTTTTTCCTACAACAGACATGGGACACAGATATGAGAGTGGAGTATCTGCACAACGAATATACAACCCAAGAGTCATCAAAAAACGGGGAAATAAACCCAAATTATTTATTATAATTATATAGATTTTTTTTAGTTTAGTTACCTGTTAAGATTTCGTTTTTTTACACTGACACACAGGAATCAATGCAGACATCTAATTCAGCGTCCAATGGAATTTTAAAACCACTGGTCTGGCTCAAATCTTATCTGAAGCTTTATCAATGTAAAGCCCTTTTTCCATGACTAATACCTGGAGCTGGACTGCAATGTTCTAGTGTTTCTTCTGCATTTGGACCCATATCCAGTAATCACAGCAGACTATCTAGAAACACATTTCTTATAATTAAATCCCCACATCCAGGCTCTGAAACTCAGAGTGATAAGTCACAATAGGGGTGAGATTGATTGCTTTAATTTGAATGTTAAGTTTTAAACCATGAATTCAAGACTGATGAAAGCTTATTTTCTGCTCTACTGTGGGGCTGATGTTCGTGGTCCGGTCAAAAATAATAAACTAGTCTAATTATCTCAAATTAATCTGCGTGTTTTTAGGCAATGACCTAGATAAAAAAAAAAAAAAAAAAACAAATATGTAATTCTTCACCACAGTTTCTAAGGTTACCACACCTTCTTCTTCTGTTTGTGTCGAGCCCTTTTGGCAGCCTTGGCACTGTTGACGGGTTTGGGCTCAGAACTGTTTATGAAGTCTAGCAGCTCATCCACGTCTCTGTTGTCGATGGCACCAGCCGCAGTCAGTTCTGAATCTTGTCGCTGAGGCAACTCCTCTTTACGTCGGGTGAGACGTGAACGAAGCTTCTCCCGGATCTCAGCGTAGTTTCGGCTGGTTGGTGCTGCTGGAGGCTGTGGCGAAATGATACCAAACGCGTGTCATTGCGTTAATGTTAGATGCGTCTTTTATGGGAAACACGATTTTACTGCAAGTTGAAAAGAAAGTAAGAACAAAAGTACCGCATTGTGGCCAAAGAACTCGCAGTAGCAGCAGTCGCAGTACTTCCCATCCTTCTGGTTAGTGGAGGATGAGGCGCAGGAACTCCTCTCAGAGCTGCTGTCCTCATCCTCCCCCTCCTCCAACTCTGACGAAGGGTGGCACAATGTCCCATTCGTCACTTTGTGCCCTTTACATGCTTGATCTCTACAAAAGGGACGTGCATTACAGGATGCACTTGTTCTCTACATAAAACTCTAATATTTGCATGTTAAAAAAGTAATGCTAAGACATCAATACTAACCTGCAGGCCCCAGCTGTCAGATGACCAACATTGGTGTTGGCCACTGTCCCTGGATTGTGTCCATTACAGGAGTGGTTACAGCCCGCTAGAGACGTGCCCAGTTTGCTGTGCTGCGTGTTCACTGCGGGAATGTGGGAGTTTTTACACTGGCTGGGTTTCTGGACTGATGTTGGACTATCTGGACTTGGAGAGCTAAGTTTGGTTGTTGGGTTTTGGAGATTTGGTACCAGTGGTGAAAAAGGAGCGTGGGCTGCCACACCAGTGCCACAGGAGGAGGTTACATGGCTATGCTGGCCAGAGTTCAGCTTTGGGGGCAGGAGCGAGGAATGCTGGGAAGAAAGGCCGGTGGGACTGTTGGGGGGTACTGACAAGTCCGTGTGTTGATGGTGATCATTGGGATGGAAGGCTTCACCTGGACAATGAAAAACAAACAGAAATAAGCTTCAGGAAATACTTCTTTTCATAAACTGGTATTTTATGTTCAGCCTGTACTGGTTCTTATTACAGGTTCTACAAACAGACCTTTACATATTAATTCCACTTAGTCTCCAGGTAACGGATCAATATGGCACTAAGCAAAAGTATTTAACCTTCTTTGATTAAATGTTATTTATAGCATTATAATCTGTCATTTAAATGACTGCTTTTGAATTGATCGCAATGGACAAACACATAAAAACATTAAAATAGCAAATAAAAACACGTTTATCTCCTTTCCATCGAAAAACATTTAATTTAGATCTGCTGTTGGCAGTAGTAGTTCATTTAAATCATATCATTTTATCTACCCTCAAATATTTACTAAAGTGCAGTTTTAAAGGTTACACTAAAAACTTCCCATAATATTTTCAGACAGCGTCACATCACAAAACAGGTTGTTTGGTCATGCAGTATGTTACGAGCATGTGATATGCTGAAAACACTTGTATACACGGTCACTTCTTTATGGAATAAACTCAAAATTATACTCAAATATATATTTATTTTGTTTAGTATTTTGGTAAGTGTTGGGGACGCTGTGTGTTGGGGATTTGAGTTGTGAAGGTTAAATGGCAGCATAATTAATGTCTTTGAAAATAATTTATTGTATTGTGTTGGGGAAATGCTAAAAAGGGTTATTAAGTTTGCCAAAGGGTAAGTGTCATGTAAGTATCATGTTTTATCATTTCCTGGTTGTGAGGCAAACTGTGTACTTTAACTTAGCATGACGGTGAGCAAACAAACCACTGCAAAATTACAATAGTTTAAATGTAAGGGAAGTTTTCCAGGAAAAATCATACAGCTGCTCATAATAACTGTGCTTGCAAAACATTTTGCATAATAATGTAAGTTTAAAAACAAGTTCTAGGTTCAATGATTACTTTAATGCCACTAAGCCCAAGAAAAACTAATCACCTGGTGGCGTTGGTCGCCGGCACATGGTCTTGAAGTGCTTCGGGGTAGTCTTACAAAGTTCTGCTGAGGTAGACAGGAGGTTCCCAGCACAAGATCCACTGGAATTCTGGGATGAGGGGTGACTGTAAGGACACACTTTGGGCCCTGATGTTTTAGCAGATTTTCCAGGCGCTTCATGAAGTCCTCTTTTCTCGTAACAGGTTGATCCTGCTGTTACACCTGCAGATGGAAAAATATTTGATTTAATATACACAGGAATTGATGGGAGATTTAAAGCAATGCGACAATATCCTGATTTTCCAAAGTTAATCTTGATGAAGTAATGATTTACTAATAAATCTTCAAACACTAATCACCATTTTATTTATTATATGTATAAAAATTATATGTAACATGTTTAATATTTCATTAAACGGTAAATTGACTTGTACTTATATAGTACTTTTCCAATCATCTTGACCACTCGAAGTGCTTCACACAACGTAGCACATCCACACACTCACAACCCGATGTGCACATCGAGAGGCAACTTCGGGTTCAGTGTCTTGCGCAAGGGCACTTCCGCAGGTAACCAGGAAAAGTCTGGAATGGAACTCCCAACTTTGAAAAACAACTACTCTTCCTCCTGCATCAATGTCATTTCCCTTGGATATAATCATGTTTAGGTTTTTTTTGTAATCCCAACTATGATTATTTAACACCTAACGACACACATTTCTGTCGTTCGTTCATTTACATTAAAAGGTCCAAAGGAAGCAAGTCTGACCTAATGTTACTTAAATCTGGACTCTCATACAACAGAAAATGAGCACTTTAAACAGGTTTTTCTAAAGACAGGACCAGGCAAATGTGTGGTGTTTGGATACCCTTACAATCCATGGTTATATATTTAGGGGGATAAAACTGTTCTATTTTACTTTTTTAAAATTTGTCAGTCATCACTCTCCCATCATTCACAAAGCTTCACAGCTTCTCATCTTCAAAGTGTGTTTTGACTTTTTTTTCTTGTTCTCACTATTCTACTGGCTAGCCAATATGCCAGTTGTCAGTAAAAATTCATGCAACTGACTCAAGCTTGAGATAAAAAACAGAATGTCAATCTAAAGTTCAGAGCCCAGAGACGTAGCAGTAAAACCAAGCGGCTAACAGACTGAAGCAAACCGGCGATATGATAGAAATTGTGTGAAACATATGCATAACAGATGGACATTATTATTGCTTACAGCAGCGGTTAATGGGTGTTTATGGGTGAAAGTCTTGTGGTGGACCAACTATATTAATGGGCTACTTTTACTGGATCTTTGCTGATGTATCAGAACCATTGTTGTTGTAGCATCATTCGCTACTGAAGTGCTACTGAGCTTCAAGGGTAATTTGCATCAACTTCTGTATTTGTAGCTGATCTGAAAAAAAGTGTTTACCGACTGTAACCTGGAATGATATAAATCATTTAAATCTCAACAACCTCAGCTTTGCACTGGTGTAACATATATCAGTACTTGGAACGGACACTGAGTAATATACACATTTTATTATATTTGGAAAATTACTTCATGTCCTATGGGCTTGGCATCTGGTACAAACGAGCTAGCTTAAATCTTCCACCATGACCCAGTCCATATATCTGATAAATCAGAAACACAAGCACAGCTACATAACAGGTAAACTCAGAAATTTGAGGGACACTAACAAACATGAAGAAACCCTAAAAAAGTAAAATAGTTGTAGCCACCTGTCATGCTTCATACACTTGACAACTCATGCATACACATTTCACTTTCATTTTCTGTTAAAGAGACAACTAAATGAAATACCTCCACCGCACACCTGACTTACTCCCGTCTTACTAAGTACTCCAAAGACAAAATTATAAACAACAGACTAAGATAACAACCCCAAGATACAGAAAAATACCACAAAATATA
>JBAMHX010000008.1:23546560-23561151 GCA_037177515.1 Pseudomugil tenellus | reverse complement strand
ATTTATTATTCTATATAATCATAATATTATTTCAATATTATGATGAATTTCTTTTTAAATATACTCGTTTTAAGCTACAAAAACATCCTAAAGTATTTAAAATACGTTAAAAATGTCTGATTTTTGTAGCCTTTCATTGAGGAGTTTGCATGTTCTCCCTGTGTTACCGTAGCTTCTCTCCGGGTATTCCGGCTTCCTCCCACCGTCCAAAGACATACATGTTAGGTTGACTGGTCATTCTACAATTCTTCTTAGGAGTTATTGTGTGTGTGCCTGGTTGTTTTTCTGCTTGTTTGTCTCTCTGTGTTGTCCTGTGATGAATTTTCAAACTGTTTAGGCTGTACCCTGCCTCTCGACCGATGACTGCTGGGATAGGCGCATGAATTGCATGGAGTGGTTAAGTAAACAGATGGATGGATGGATGTCTGATTTTAACAATGTTATCTGCTTAAGATAAGCATGCTAAATGTAAAGGAATGACATTAATATTATTTAAGAGCTAAAACAAAGTCACAGGTCATTTAACAATGTGTTGCTACTATTTTTATGGAACTTCAATGATGGAATGAAAGAAACATGAGAGATTTCATTTATCCTTTCTGGAGTAGATAGAAGTCTTCCAACTGTTGTGATACTTTTTATTTTAAGCGTGTGCTATAAGTTTGTCTGCCCCGTGATGGACACTTGTCCACCTGCCTCTTGCCTATTGTTGGGATAGGCTCCAGCTACTCACGATCCTGAATTGGATGAAGTGGTATAGAAAAAAAAAAGAATAAATAAATAGATAAATGGATGGATGGTATTGGAAGCCAATTACTAAATGAATAAATATTTGTTTTTTCATGGCTGTGAGCTCCATTTTTGTTATAATTATAAACGCAATCCTACAGAACCTTTGCGCTTTTCTCAGTGATGTGCCCTCGCTTGATGGCTAATTTGGCATCCATCTTTTCATCCTACCTGCCAATAAAAGACACCCTTATCTGTACATGTTCCCATGTCTCATTCTCCCATACAGTTTATGCTTTCTCCCCGTCACTGTGCCATTCAAGGAGTTTGGAACACAGAGTTTTAAGCCACGTCACACTGGTCCTGCTTGATCCGTTTTAAATGGACCATCGTCCGCTTCCAGTGATAGTACAGTTTGTTTTGGCACAGAATAAACAACAACCACAATCAATGGGAGTGGGTTTCTGTGCACTTCCAAAAGGACTATCCAGCCACCAAAAAGTAAGTGACTATGCCAAAACAAAGCTAACAGCATGCGTTCAGAAAAATTAGGAACCTCATGACCAGAGTCCTGTATGGATCCAATTTTACCATCCCCACTATGGTGTGACATCTCAGCCAAATACCGGAAGGAGCATATTTACAACCTATACGAGCGCATTTGCTCTTTATAGGTTGCCGTGCTGCCTTCATGTGCCCGCAAGAAATTACAACTCAAATCAAAGGGCTCTCTCGATTAATAAATGTTCTCTAACTACTTGTAAATATGTTCTTTATAGTATTTGGCTAACATGTAACACCATACTCTACCTTCCCAAACTCTTCACGATGAGCAAACATGACCCATTGATCTCTCCTATTGAAACCTAGACCAGACCCGCTTGTGTCTCACCTGCGACCCGACCAGCATGTTAACAGATAACCTAACTGTAATTACATCCCGTCCATCACTTCATTACTTTATTTGTTCTTGTATTTAAAGTGATTACAAAGTGTACAATTATAAACGAAGAGACAGCAATACAGTAAATATATTTGAAGTTTTTTTAAAGTAAAACTTGCTACTTTTAATATGAACAAATGAACCACCAGAGTATCTCCCTATATTTTATTTCTACTTGGAAGAGTTGAGAATGCTCCACAAACTTGACATTCTGGGTTTCATCTCCGATCCTGAATCATTTAACATGCGGCGGAAAGGTCTCTTATTAGATCTGACCTGGGCACCCGAAAGGCAAGCTAATGAGTAAAACACTTGTCATGTTCACAAAATCAAGAAAGAAAAGCAGAAAAAAATCCTGTGACCTATTGACAATAAAATAAATATATCTATCTGCTTATTGACTTGTGATATTTAATCTAGGACGTTGTCCAGGTGGTTTGAACTTCTTTAGTTAAGTGCAGTCTGACAAAAACCAAAAGGTGAATCTTCCAGTAATCCCCACCAAATTGGACAGATTCCCCCACTTTGTAAGCCTTCTTAATAATATTAACGTAATAAACATTAAGTAATGAGTCCTAAAAACGAAAGACAACAATAAAATAAAATACTACAATACCAGATAATTATTAGAATTGTCTTTTAACTCCATTTTTTGCAGTTATACTTTTATTGTTTAGTTTTAATCAACTTTTGTTTTATTCATTTGTCATAAATGTACTGTATAATCACAACATTTATTGCACATTTATTACAGCGGAACACTGACGACGTTTCACCGTCACAACATTAAACAGACAGCACCTGTTTACAGGCTGTAACAGGATGGTGAGCACTGGTTTTTAATTTGTAACTGTGTCCTCGTCGTGTTACCCACTGCAGCATAAAACAACATAAAAGGTGTTTGGTACTCCAGTAAATATATTTCTGTCTGGGAACGTATGTTAATAAAGTAACACCATAATCTTACATGTTAAAGTCATAAAATCTGGGTTGAACGTGAGTGAGGTAGAACTTGCAAATAATTATTAAATCAGTAATGATAAGATACTAATAAATACTTCTTTTACAGTGTAAATATCATTGAACACACTTTCCACCCTCCCGGCCCAAATGTTTATAATGTTTTCAGCTAGCAATGTAATAGTCATTGAATATGTTTCTCTTACCCTGTGATGACAGACCTTGTGAGTGTGAAGAAGTGTTGTGGTTGCAGTGCTCTGCTCCATTAGTATGGGCAGAATTCCAGAGACCGGACAGTTTGTGGGCTGAAAGGAAGGAACTCGGGTCCCAGTCCACAGTACTTTGCTCTGGATAACCGTTCCCACAGCTTTGAGATTTACAGGAGGAAGAGTGTGACAATGGTACCTGTAGTGGAGAGAGAGGGAAAGAAAACAATTACTTTTTCATCTACCTGTTTATAGACTTGCATTTTGGCAGTGGCAATACTCAACTGTACTTTAACTAAATTCATTCATTTTTTAATTCTTCACTTCATTATGAATCAAATAAAGATTAAGATCACTACAGAGCCCTGTTTGGCTAACTGGCCCTTTATGTTTTTAACATTTTCTATTTGCGATACCATAAAATAAACGAGACCATCATAAGACATGATTTGCTTAAACATGATGATAATGTGATTCTCAATACTTCATTTCATACCAAGTATATTAACTCAAGAAAAAATCCAATCCTGCCTTTCAAAGAATACAAAAGCAACTATTTTTCGTACACATGTATGCTTACATACAGAGTAACAGATTTACATGACAGAAAACCAGAACCAACCACAGTTTCAGTGAAACAGATAGACAGAAGCTGTGAGAATGATCCAGACCTATGAGCCTAAATACTGGTCCCTTCATATTTACCGGCGTCGACTGCTCCTGTGTGCTTCGCCTCTCCTCCTCTTCCACACTCTTGCAGCAGCTCTGACAGATCCACAGGGGCACCTCCCCCAGCAGGGACTGAGACAGTGAGGGTACCGCGTCCGCCAGCTTGCGCCCCGGCGCCTCTCGCAATAAGGCCTGGGAGAGCGCAGGCACGGCGTCAGCCAACTTTGTGCCATGGCCTCCGGGAAGTCCATTTACAGAACCTGCACCCCAGTCCTTAAATTCTCGATGGCACAGGAGGCAGCAGGTGTGCATGGGCTGGGCAGAAAGAGGGTGATTATTTTCTTTTACCAATAAAGATGCGACTTTTCAAATTATCAAACAGTCAAAATTTGTATATTTATACATTTTAAACAAGTTTTTTGTCAACTTAAATTATGTAGTAGCGCTGAGCCAGTGATCCGTATTTAAGGAGTAAGAAAGCAGCACACATTGCAAGGCTGTTGTAAACATCCCTTTTGGATTCTATACTATGGAGCATACAGAATTTATAAACATCAACTGCTGCGCACAGCAGCATTTACAAAAGATGATTGGCTGTATTACACGTAATGTAGATGACTAATAATGACCGCACAGTGTTGAACACAAATCAAGTCAATTTCAGCCCCATATTCAAATATAGCAAACTTGCCCCCAGGGGCATTAAAATCTACATTTGCTGCCAACTATTTTACAAAGCATGTAAATAAAACAATGACTGAAGACTCAGCAGCAGTCTAGGTATGTCGATCATTAGGGATGCAGTGAAGCAGTGTTTAATAAAACCGGTAAACGTTTTGTCGGTTGCGTGTTTATTTGTTTTACCATAAAACAAGTGCACTAAAAGGAAATGGAAAAAAATCAATTAAGAAAGCAAGGATAATGTGAAATTACATTAAGCAAGTTTGCACCACATGTGTCAGTTTAATCACACACCAGAATTTTGGAACATCTTTTGGTCAGTTTGCTCTCTAACTACTCAGCCAATAAAAAAACTAATATAAGTCCACCAGCTGAGTAGGATCATGCTCCCAGGATTAACAGACATGCATTAGATTAGATGTGCAAAAAGTGAACATTACTGATGAACCAAAGAGGTATAATTACACACACACACACACATTAAACTGCTGATATACACTTGAAAACAAGCTTAAAGCTTAAAAACACTGCACACTACAGCAGTGTAGCAATGTCTTTATCCGATCGATCTATCTGGTGGGATTGTCTGCAATATGTGCTATAAAATATAATTAACTAATGCAATAAAGAGTCTTTATGGATGTGAGTTAATGGCCTGGTAAGGTGTAAACAAAAATAGGAAAACAGGCTTTAAACGCATCTTTCTCCATTATTTAAAGGTTTATGGATAGGAATAACTTGACAGTCAGATTTCTAAAGCCACTGACTAATGAACAACCTTGACATCATTAGCTGGTAAGTTGAGGGTTTCATCTAAAAACTTTCTGATGCTCATGATACACTATTACATAAAATACAGTATAAAAATAAATAAAATAACACATTTTTTAACAACCATGTCCGGAAATTAGTTAGCCATATATTAGACCCACTATTTAAATTGACTGTCTAACGAGCTTCCTAGCTACTAGTTAGCATACGCTGGGATCAAGTGGAGGCTGCAAGCACGTTTGCAGCACGCTAGCTGCAGACAGACTGACTAGCATCTCGGCTAACGTTAGCTGGGCGGATGAGGAGTTGTAGACGCTGGAAATGGGACGAGCTGTCCGAGGCACAATGTCACCTGTCCAGTAAAAGAGATGAGCTGTCGTGCTGGTCATGCTGCTAAAAATCCAACTCTGCTTGTTCAATTGTGCTTATTATTTATTTCATTTAACATCCAACGCCTTAAGCTCTACATCCATGACAAGTACATTAAGTCCGAAATAGCGTTCAACTAGCAAGCGGATGCATTTAATTTCACCTCAACGTGATATAGTTTAATTAAATAAAAGCACAATGTATAATGCTCGGATTAGCAGAGTTTTACAATCACATACAGCAGCTTGTCTAATTGAAAGGCAACGATAGGATGGCTTTTAGCTACCTGGTTTGCCCTAGTGCTGGGCAGCCTTTCCACCCCAGCATCTCCGCCACCACCGCCAGCTGCATCGCCGGGAGAGACAGGGCTCGTCGGTGCGTTTTGCTGTCCAGACACAAGCTCCTTCTGGGCGACCCCTTGCTGCTTGCTTTTCTTCCTTGCCATTACGGTGGTGTTTATAGTACGCTTTGGCCAAGTTTGCACCAGTTTCGATGATTTTAAAAGCACACTTTCGTTTCTTCTTGGACCTCAAAATGTTCTCTATCTCGTCCAGTCAAGACAACAGTCAATATGGCGGAGGACTGGCACACTCAGGAGTTCAAAGGTCAAAGATACTGCTGGCAAAGTGGCTTCGCTCCCATTCGAAGTACTGAATAGGAACCGTATACAGTCAGTGAAGTCACGCAGCGCCACATTTAGTAAGGGCAATCTAGTCTCTCCTCCATTTCTTTTAATGAACAGATAATTTGAAAGCAAACTGATCCTAATATTCATAATATGATCTAAAAGCAGGCCACGATTAAATTGTGTGACATGTTCAAGTATTCAAGTGTATGTTTAAATTTTCATAAAATTTTTAATAAAAGTACTTTCAATACAAGAAAATTGAGTAAATGTCACTGTTTATTGTACAAACTTGACAAATATTATAAATCATTGGTGCGAGCGACGATACCAATATAAATGTCACAATGGACGTTTGAATCGAATTCCACATAAATTCCCGGAATAAATGTTTTATGTAAAAGCAGTGTGTATATATATGGAAATGTGATTATGGCTCTAACCCCAAATAATATTTTTGGGAGAAAATTGGTGTTGTGAGCTAAAACAAAGGAGTCTAAAAATGACTAAAGTCAGGAGGGGAGTGGTTGAAGGTTTGACAGTGACGTTTTACGTTGTATCCTGACGCCTTCACAGGCAATGCAAATATTAAGTTAATATTAATACCAGCTTTCACAAAACAATACGGAAAGGGACCTTAATATTTCTTCACTAGCTTTAAGTTGATGTTGTTATGATATCATGTTCTTCTAGACATATTCTTTATTCATTCTGGCATATCTCATGAACTCAAAAGTAACAGTAACGCCTCGAGCCGGTCAACTTTATCCTCGGTATTATATAATGTCCGAGTTTGCGTAGGTTCTTGAAAGCAACACGAACGTTTTGGCCCTGTGTGAATTGAGGACGTAGCACAGACGAACTCGTCCTCTGCTCCGGGCTGCAGATGTTTATGAGACTATAGGTTGTTTACCTGCACTATTTATATTACTACAAAAATAATAATAAAATAAAACAATGGAAGGGAATGTTTGCAACATCCAAGTGCTTCTTCGGGCTGCTGAGTTTCTCGAGAGGAGAGAGCGAGGTTGGTATTCAATGTAAACTGTCGAGGCATAGGGGTAGTTACTTGTTTATAACAAAAACAATAAACTGGATCAATAAGCTTTTATAGATATACTCGCGAAAATATATTGCGGTGACAGAGTTGTTTGAGATTTTTTGAGATTTAATCGATATGCTCGAAAATGGGGTTACTTTAAACGCCGTGTAGCGTTTGACTCAGTGACCTACATATCGTTGGCATCATTGTACTCGAAGGCGCCAATCTGGACGAGTTTGAAAATAAATCCGGGCGGTGCTGAGCGGTCTGTGCGATGACTGAAAGCTGCAAGAGAGCTGCATTACAACTTCTATTCATTTTCTGCGCCTTGTCAAAGCCTATATGGGTTGTTTTTACTTGTGCAGATAGAAACCCAGTTTGATCATAACGGCTAGATAGTGGGCGATGGCGCCAAAAAAACAAAAAAAGTCCAGCTGATGACAGCGGACTGAAGTCTTGTCCTCCTATTTTACACCTTTACGCTGATATTACCCTAAAGTTTTGGTATGTAGTAATAATACAGGCTAATTTGCACTACATCTTAAGCAAACTCCATGTTGGACATTGTTTTTGCCTGGGATCATTGTCTAACAGCTGTTTTCATGTGCAGAGGCAGAACATGGATATGCTTCACTCCTGCCTCTCAGTCCAAGTCAATCTGATAAAAGGAACAAACAGAAAAGTAAGAGAATATCGGCTGGTGGCAGTAGGTAAGTACATTATGTAACATAACTGACAAGAGGGTGTGGCTGTGTGTGTGTGTGTGTGACTGTCTGCATAAAGGACCCTGCTGAACATCCCACTCTGATTTTTTTTTCCCTCTCTTTGAATGTTTGCACTAATCTGTATGTTTTTATTTCTTTTCTGCAACTGCAGATCAGTTCACAACGAGCTGGAGAAAAACAGGTAATGACAAAATCTTGCACAACAATAAACGCAATGAAAGTTTGTAGGTTTGTGTTGATTCAGTGGCCCTGTTTGTCGCACCGCATAGGCGAGCTCAGCTGAGGCACTGTTTGGAGCAGCTGAAGAAGCAGGTCCCTTTGTCATCGGACTCCATGAGAAACACCACTCTGAACCTGCTGAGACAAGCCCAGCTCCACATAAAGGTAGAGTCTGCGCACCAAAACGCTGGAAGTTCAGATTTAAGATGTTGCTTTTGCTTTAGCCCTGCCTGTGTGTGCATCACTTCAGAAGCTGCAGGAGCAGGACGAGCGTGCGGAGCAGCTTAAGGGACGCCTACGCTGGGAGCAGAGAGAGTTGCGGGTTCGGCTGGAGCAGCTGCAGAGGGGAACAGAGAGGATGAGGAACAACAGCCAGGGATCCACCATGTCCTCTGAGAGATCAGACTCTGATAGAGGTAAGCGCATGAGGGCTTCACCTCACCTGCTTATACCAATAAACATCTCAGAATATTATTTAATTTTATTCTTCTTCTTTCTAAAACCTCGCAACAAGAGCAGAACAAATATTAAACGTCGAGATAAATGAAAAGCTCTTGTTTAAGTTGTAATAAAGTTGTATTTCCGCCTGCTAATGCGTTTGATCTGTGGTTGGTTTTTGCTACAGAGGACGTGGAAGTTGATGTGGAAAGCATTGTGTTTGACTGTGTGGACTCTGACAGACTGAGTATTGTGCACACTGATGCGGACCACTGTTACTCCAGCATGGACAAGCGCTGGCTATGACAGTGGGAAACAATGCCGTTTGCCATGTGGACAGGAAGAGGAGCAAACATTCCAAACAAGCACAAAAGCAAGAAGGACGATGGAGAAAGATGTTACTGTACAGATGAACACTTTTTACAGTGCTACCTTTTGGCATTCCCTTTTTAAAACGACTAAATGCTAAACATAATCGAAGTGAATCCATTTGCACTGAACTGCAGTTTAAATCACTGAGTGGAGAAGGATGTTTTGTCATGCTTTATCGTCAACTGTTTAGAGTATTTTTCCCCCCAAAGCCATGAGATGTTGATCCAAGCATTTATTATTTTTTTAAGAGCTTTTTAAACACATACTGGCCTTTTTATACGATCTACAGCAGTTTTTTGCCTTATGCCAGATCTGGGCAATTATTCTACATAGCTTTTCCTTAGCACTAAGTTTATATTTGAGTAATGTCACGATTAGCATGCACTTAAAATATTAATCTGGGCTGTTTTGTATTATTTTAAGTTCAGTCTTGTATTTAGCTGGTTTTCTTCTGTTGCACATTACGTTCATGCATTGCACTTGTTTCATCTTGAAGATTTCAGGGGGTGTTATCCAAAGGAAAACAGTAAACAAACTGGTCACATTTGCACATTGTTACCCAAATAGGAATTTGATGTTTTTACAGTTTAGTCTGTAATTATGAAAAATTAATTTATGCTTTTGTCAAAGTAAAAATTGTGTTTTATTCACTAAAATCAGGTTTATTCACTAATATTAGCTGGTTCTGAAGTGTTGGCCATCAAAGTAGTCCACTTTGCTTGTGCTTATATGTTAATTATGCATAACTCAGACAGGCAGTATGTACTTGTAATGATTATGCGATCAATTTTTTTATTGCAAGTACACATTTAATAACTGAAGGTGCTTTTCCTCTTTCACTTTCTGTATATGCAAGATGCCTTATTACTTTTTTTCTTTCTCTCCGCCCAGTAATATCATGTAGCATTTTTTTGTACTGGTGTAAGCTCTTTTTTCTTTATAAACAAATAAATATTTTGTATATTTATGCATTGTGTTTCCAGTTATTTGCCGTTACATGTAAGGCTTTTCCATGTCCGAGTCCTTGATCTGAAGATCTGACATTCTTTTGCTACTCAATTTCCAGATTGCTTAGTCTAATTTGCAAGTGGCTGGCGTTTCTCTCCCAGAAATAACGGGAGGCAGGGTAGATCCTGGACAGGCCAACAGCTCATCACAGGGCCAATACACACACACACACACACCTGCATTGTCTTCAGATGGCACACGTATACAACTCTCCCAAATGATACCACAGCATGATGATTAGAAAATGATAATTTATTCTTAAGCTGGTATTTCAACAATAGAGCAAGAAATATAGTGTTGCATTGCCAGGTCCATGATTAATATCTACAGCAAGTGCTCCTCTAGTTGATGACAACTACCCACACCTCTGAGCAGTGTATCTGAAATGCTGAGCAAATATTTCTTCTTGAACTGTGATTGAAAACAATATAAACCTTTCTGCAGCTGAAAAACAACATGAAGCAATAAGGTCATCAGTTTTATAACAATCTGGGTGAATAAATCAACTAAGACAAAATAACTTTGACAGAAACAACACAAGTCAGTCATTAAGCGTTAATCACATAAATAATGCTGCTACTAGATTTGGAGGAATAATCACATTAGGACAAAACAAAGCAAAAGGGTGAAGAGCAAACATTAGTGGGCACAGAGGTTGAGCAAAGGTTTAAGGAGCACTTCCTGTGTTGGCTGTCATCTTTTTATGGTGCCCTGGGACGTATTCAACTATTTATATCCAACATTGCTATGGTAACTACTGAAATGATGCGGCATCAGAGGTACTTAGAGTGATGTGATCATGGAGGCTGGAACAGGCTCTGGCCTTTTATGGTCCACCCACCATTTCAGTTGAATGCATCCTCACAGAGGTGTTTAAACATGGCTGGGATCTGTTGTAGATCTGTCCCAGTATCAGTGGCTGCACAATCCTGTAACTCGTTATACATATTGCTTCTTCTGGGCATGTGAGGCAAGGTCTTTGGCTTTCTCTTTAGCTGCCAGCGCTGTTTCTCTTGCCCGCTCCGTAGCAGTTTCTGTTAAGGTTCTGGACGGCATTTCACCTGCGCAAGCACAAATCATCTCTTCTAATTACACAGATCAAAGATTTCATGCAGCTGAAGAAAATGAGTCTTTATCGGATTTCAAATGCCTGAAAAACTGTTAACATTTTTCGTCATTGTTTTGTTTCAGTTTCCAAGTAACAAGTACAAAACCGAAACTCTTTGCAGAGCTTTTAGCATAAGTCATGTGGGCTTGGATTGGATGCGTGAAGAGCATCATACATCATATACCAATAAAATATTCTTCAGTCCACATAAAAACGATTTACTTTCTAAAACTTGTTTAAATACACAATTCTAAGATTGGTTTCTATACAACCAAACTAATATGTCTAACTTGAACTTTAGAGGGAAACAAGATCAAACTGCTGATACTGCATTTAAATTAAGTGCTGACTGTTTTCTGTCACGCCATTTGAAACCTGTTGAACTACGTGATTTAGTTGTCATGGTAACAATACAAGGGTTTCTCCAGCTGAATCAGAACTTGCCGATTAGAAAAGCTTCTCTCTGACTGCCTCATCGACTCCATATCCAACGCTTTTCCTTAATTTCTATCAACTTATGCAGCTGATCTCTTAGAAATTAGCTTCTAAGCATTAGGGCATTTTTTAGCAACAGATTATTTGTTTAAAGAGAAATTACATCCCGTTTCTAAACAAATGCTGGACTGTTTTTGTTTTTTTTTTTTTTTACCTGACAGTCAAAACAGAGTAAATAAAACAAAATGTTGAGCTGGTAATGTAAGAACAACTTGCCTTGCATTTTGGAGAGAACATACTCAAAACCTTTCATCGTTTTCGTGACACTGGTTTTGAATCTTGCCAGACCAAATTCCTGTAAAGACAACAGATAAAGTGTCAACTGAGACAGGGAAGATTTGTTATGCTAGCAACGGTACATAACTCACATCATCGTACGTTCACCAGTTATCAGTGCCAAATGACTCCTCCACATAAATCATTCAGTAATATAAGTCCTGACTGGCAGACGGCTACTACTGCTCAGCTGTTGCATCTTAGCATTGTGTATTATGTTACTAATTTTACACAATGAAAGACGGGTGAGTCTCGCTTTCACAGACCACACACTACTTTCTCTGGGTTGTTCCACTTCACTGACCTGAATAGCTCTAGAAAGCCCGTAGACATTGGAAGAGATCCAAGCTTCTCTTGTAATCTCCGTCCAGCCGCCGTTCTCAGGGTTAATACGGTACTGACATCTCTCTTCCACGGACTGGCACAGAGAAAACACAACAAACAAAAAACAAAAACAAGATGAGTCCATGCTTTTTTTTTTCTTTTTCCCGCAGCCCTGGAGTGCTTATGGAAGGAAAGCATGAAGGTACCATAAGGCGAGCATGGCTGATGTTCCATGTTAGCGTGGTCATGGTCCTGTTCTGAGGGTCCACAATGGAGTCCTCAATGATATATGCAGAGCTGGCCATGTGCTTCGGAAGATACCGCTCCATCCAGCGAGGCGCCCGGCTTGTTTTGGTCAACAGACGTCTGGAAATGAGGCAGTTGGTTGGGGTGACCTCTCGAAAAATGATATCCTCTGTCAAGACATGGTTACTGTGGGGAAAGAAGAAACATGGAAGATCCATAAAGTCAGGAAGGCCAAATGAAAACTGTTTTGGTAAAGGGACTGCTCTGAACCCAGACAGACACTTTATTTGGAATGAAAAGAATTGTTGCTTCCAAGACTGTATCACTTCTCTGCATTATAGTTAAATAAGAGTTCTTTCGATTCTGACTTTTGAAGGTGAAATATTTTTTATCTTTTGATCTTCTGGCTCGAGTTCTGCACATTTTTATTTCTTCTCGACTGGACGGCTGCAACGGTTTTTAAGCAGGAACACGCTGAATGGACTGGCCCTTCAATACAACACCAAAAATGTACACCCCAATGCACGACACGAGATGCGTGGTTCTCCATGTATTTTTCTCCCTTTTTTTTTTTTTACATTGTTTAGCTTGTTTTGTAGATTAAATATAACTATTTTATTTTATTCAGTGATATCTGACTCTTAATGTGCAGCACTTTAGAGACGTTCTATTTTAAAAATGTGTTTTATAAACTAGAAATCAAGCTGTTGGAGGCGACGGCTAGAAGTATATCCCCGAACACCCCCAATATTCAACTTCACGAATCCTCGAATACACATACAAATATAGAAACATTCGGGTATAACATCATTATGCTACACATCTTTAGGTCATGACCTTTCATTTGCACTTGATTTGAGGTCAATTGTACAAATAGTTTGCCATATAGGCAGAAAAGTTTCAGGTTTGAGCGCCACCTGATGGCCAACCTGAAATAGATAAATGGCTCAAAATCAAATCAGTTCATGTTCTGACATTTATGCATATGCAAAACCTAAAAAATCTAAATTGAATATTGTTTAATCTGTCGCAGTCAGGGCGAAACCATGACACTCCATTCGGGGATATAATAAAGTGGAAATAAAAGTGGATTGGATTAAATGTAAGGAAAATGTTAATGTTAAACCAACAAACATCCACTGCTGCAACTTTTTAGAGGAGGCATCAGCCTCATCTATTGATCTAAAATAATGAGGTCTGTAAAGGGTTAGTAGTTTGTGATAAAGTTGAGTTTGTTCTTTTTTTTTCTTTTGTTTCTTGAGCTATAAGTTCTAACCCAACAATCTTAGTTTGGACGGACTTGTAAAGAATTTCTAAAATGCCCAAAGACAACATATTAAACGCTTACCAAACTTTATGCAGTAATCCAGCTCATGATTACAGATGCTGGCTTTTTGAATGTGTGCTCATGTTAAGCTGGACTGACCTGCTTTGTTTTAACTAAGGCTGCAGTAAACAATACTTCCTTCCTCATGTGCGGTATGGTTTTTCATTTCTGCTAATTTAACATGTTAGGACCCAGAAAAGGGCGATCTTGCAAATGCTGCAGTATATTAACCTTTTATTGTGACGTAAACTCTATATTTTATAGTTTCCTTAAGACCCTGAACCTTTATTCTGCCCTGCTCAGGGTGTTCCTTGCTGATGATTTGAATTAAAATGTTTGCTAAAGTAATTAACTAAAATAAAAATGATAACATTTTATATATATATTCTCAGCTCAAATGTAATATTTATAGTAGTATATGTATATAGTATTTAGCTTATACACTCCCATTCAGTGACAACTTTTTGGGGAAACGGATGCCTTTAACAAACTGCAGCTACACATATGCAAAGTCTAAAAAACAATAAGGGGTTAAATGCAGTTTATTTCCTCTCCATTTGGAGCATGAAATGGAAAAAATGAACTAAACCGCTCAAAAAAAATAAAGGAAACACTAAAGTAACACACTGTAGATCTGAATGAATTAAATATTTATTAAATATTTTGTTGTTTCCATAGTTGAATTTGCTGACAACAAAATTGCTCACAAGTTATCAATGAAAATCAAATGTATCAACCCACCGAGGTCTGATTTGAAGTTATACTCAAAGTGAAAGTAGAAAAACACTACAGGCTGATCCAACCTTGATGTAATGTCCTTTACTATTTAAAATGAGGCTCAGTAGTGTGTGTGGCCTCTGCGTGCCTGTCTGATCTCCCTACAACACTTTACACATGCTCCTGATGAGGCGCTGGATGTTCTCCTGTGCGATTCCCTCCCAGACCTGGTATAAGGCATCCGCCATCTCCTGGACAGTCTGCGGTGCAACTTGGCGTTGGTGGATGGAGCGAGACATGATGTCCCAGATGTGCTCAGCTGGATTCAGGTCTGGGGAACG
>JBAMHX010000008.1:23494647-23512243 GCA_037177515.1 Pseudomugil tenellus | reverse complement strand
TATATATAATTTTCTACTGCTGCTGTTAAAAAGCATTTTCAGCATCAAGTTATCAAACTGATACTGTGTTAGATATGAGTTGGACTCTGGTAACCATCCTTCATCCTTGAAATCTCAGCTATGCAGTTTGTTGCCAAGCTGTCAGTCCATTAACCTTCACTTTTTCTTTTGTAAAAAAAAATAAAAGCTTGCTTTAAAAAAGAGGTTACACTTTTGGAAATTTCCCATTCCTACCCAAAATAGTTGTTTACATGTAAACCTTGCACAGGGCGGCACTACTGAAGCTCTCTTGAGAAAGAGTATCAGTTTTATTATAGTCAATTTGGGCTCAACAGCGTACCATTTTCCAGCCTTTAAAAAGATAGATGTTATTCATGGGGTCTGGGAAATCAGCCTCAGGGCATTTTCATTGAGCTCTGTCATTTTTATGTTATATCCAGTCATCACATTTTGGCAGAGCCTGCAAATTTTTCCCATTTCTGTTCGATGGGGGCAGGTGATGAAAGCCGGGCTATCAGTTTTCCCAGAGCCATTATGACTCCACGCAGCCAGGCTCATAATGCCTGCAGGTTAAGATAACTGAATTTATGTGACAGATCACAAAGCAAACATGGATGTGTGGATGTATGAGTGAATTTAAACAAAAACAAACATGCACATATGCTCTCCCTTTGGCTTTTGCTGTTATTAAGTGTAACCGACTGGTAGAAAGCAAATAATACAAATACCAAAAGTTACTTTTATGCTTCAAATAATTATTTGTTTTTGTACATATGTTTTTAAAAGCTCTTACCAACTTATCTTCTTAGGGGACAAAGTGCTCTGGCCTGGGCCTGGCCTGACAAAGAGGTTGCTAAACAGGAGCTAACAGTCCGTCAGGCCCAGCAAGCACCCACCAGGGTCCCTGGGCAGAGAGTGGTCTTCATCAGTGAGTGTCCAGGGGACCCGCGGAGGCCGTACTGCAAGCAGCTGGTCCTGAATTTGGCACAGGGCCAGGATACAGGCTCCTACTGTTGCTATTATAAAGATGTCAAGCACATCACTGAAGGCACCACTGCTGTTAGTGTTTATGTCTTTATCAAAGGTGAGTCACACTCTTTGTAGCCCACCCACACTAATGCTGACACCAACTAGCTTCAAAATAAAAGCACATTTTAATGACTCGGAATATTGTTGGGCTTTTTTTTTTTAAGAGAACAACTTTGAACTCGCTTCTTGCTTGGACCTGCTGCAGTTATTTCTGGTTGAAAGGAGAGCTGCTTCACTCAAACAGATACTCTGTTTAATATTACTTCAATATTAACTTCTGCTCTCTTAGAGCTGGAAGTTGTTGAATTAGCCTCAGTAATACCCTGAAAGCTGGCAGTATTCTTGTTTTAGGAAATTAAATACACAGATGTTTTGATAAAACTGAGGATGATGAGATCATTCACTTTTCTACAAAAAGACAAAACATCTTTTGTATTTTGAAATAATGGGACTATAGGAGCAGTTTTTTTTAACAACTTGCCTCTTCATAAGCCTGCAAACCTGATTTAATTTCTATTCCATGTATGTCAGGTACAAGATTCCCGGGCATTCTACTTTCTCTGGGCTTAGATCACCTTTAGGACATTGAGTGTGGCCTTTTAGCTTATTTTTGCTCCCCCCCTTTTGGACAAGCAAAAGCAAATTGAAAGACAAATGATTGTCATTTGGGGGAGTCCTGCTGACCAGACCACTTATGTGGAACGTCTGTTTATCCCCCCCTGACAAGGTGCCAAAACAGTTTCCACAGATCTAACCGGCAAGCTGATCAGAAGCAGATGAAATCGCAGCCATAAATTAGGCCCAGCGTGTGGTAGGATGAGAGGGGACACATGTGGATACAATCAGACAGGCAGATGGCGGCCATTTACATCGTCTGCTCTGCAGGCTGTCCACTAAACATTCAACCACACGTAAGATCTAAATGTTTAATTGCACTATATACTGTACACAACAGAAGAAACTTTACATTTCATGATTAAAACTTTATAACTTTACAGAATTACGTTGCCTCTAAACTGAGCAGGATATTTGGTCTTATGTAAGCATAGGAGCTCACATCAACAAGCGTTAATAGAACCGGCTCCAATTGTTTAGTCTCTCAGTTCTTTATTTATGTTTAATAACCAACTCTAGGTCTTCTCTTAGGTTCCACCGAAAGCAAGTTTTCATATTTGTTCTTCTTCAGGAACAAAGAAATTATTTTAGCTGTTGATTGTTTTTTATTTAAATGTTTCTTTTCTGCAAAATGTAAGAAAGGCTGTTTTTGAGAGACCACAAACCCATTTTTAACACCTTATCATTACACTCTCATCATCATAACTTACTATAAGGAAACAAAGCTGCTGGTTTTGATTTGCATTTGGAAATGTGGATGTTGTGAAAAAAAGAGAAAAAACAAAACATAAAAATAAAAATTAATAAAAGTATGTTTGATTAGTCAATGTTAAAGTCAATGGTAAAATTTCAAATACGTAAATATGAAAATAAGACTCACTAAATGTCAAAAAACTATAAACTTAGATGACATAATTGGCAGAAATAATACTTTTCCATTGATGAACGTTTTTTTACATTCTTCAGTCATTAAATTAAATCTAAATTTTTAGAACACTCAATTTTCTGTTTGTGGGTATTTATTATATCTGTTTTTCTGTCTTTAGATTGAATTCTAAATTAAGATGTGTACATCTTTCTGACTTCCACAAGCAGCCTATATGCCTATACCACCATAGTGCTGATGCTACACAGGTTCAATTGGCTCAAACCACTCAACCGAAATGTGCTGTAACTTTTCAAAGTTTTGCTTCATACTTTCTGTCCTTGTGAATGAGACCCCATCTGTGTTAAATAAGCAGATGTTGTTGAACATACCGGCTGGTCATATATGGAGTTCTTCACATTGTTTGAGCTGTTCAGAAAACTCCAACTTGTATCAATAACCAGCCTGTGAGTCACTGCTTATCAGGGCTTGTTTGTCCAAGCTGTAACCTGTCTGCGGTTTTTTTTAATCAGAACAGCCACTGCAGCTTTGATGAATGTACAACGGCTTGTGTTTTTGTTTTGTTTGTTTCTCCCCATAACAACTTATTATAGGAGCTGCGGTGCACCCACTGATTCTTTAGATCACAGATCATTAAATGAGCTTTTCTACCTTTGAGAAATGTAAAATACCACAGAGAGTTCTGGTCCATGTGCAACCATGCTACACATTTATACGGAGATGGAAACATTCTGCTGTTTCAGGCAGTTCAGAATTATGTGCATGGAATAAGACAAATTAGGGTGTGTTTAGTTTTCTAGCCAGAGAAGTGGATATAACCCAATTATTAAAATGACTGAACTTTTTGTAATACTGCACAAAATTACACTAATTTACACTGTACACACTGTAGGCATTTACATACTTTTTCTTACACGCGGATCTGATACATAACCCCCAAAATCTGCAGAGATTTGTTGAACTTATATGGCAAGGAGATGGGTATTATTCCTGCTACTTCTGTGTGTTTAGATAACTGCAGGGCAGATACAGTAGTCTCTCTTAGTTTCTGCAACAGCTTGAGGAGATAGCTTTCCGTGTTGTAGAAAAAATGTATAATAATAGAGAGCTTATCTTAGAAAAGAAATGAAATGAAGAAAAACGGAAGCAGGTTATAACCATGCAATGGATGATGTGGAAAAACACTGGTGATTTGATAAGGTTTTAATGAGAATGAGAGGATATAAAATTGTGCTGTTTTGCTTTTGGAATATGAGGTTTTGTACTTGTATCAGTAGCATTATAAATTGCAAACACTGTCGCTGTGATGTCTTCCAAAACCTGGTGCTTCAGTTTGAGCCAAAAGGCAAAAAAGGGAAACATGGCAAAGCTGTTTTCTTCCAGCTTGAGGTAAAACTGTAACAGGAGGATTAAACCTCTTGGCCATCTATCTTTCAGCTGGCATATAATAGTGGTTCTTAACTCTATTTGCTAGCTGGAGACAGAGTGAGGTGTAATGACGATAAACTCCACATAGAGCATGTCCATGGAGGTTATTAACAGGCCGTAAGAGATCGCTCTGTGCATTCACAAAGTCACATCTATAATAGCTGCCATTAGCCCAGTTGGTATCAGGATTACCCGTTAACAGCTCTGTTTCTGTCTGCATTCAGACCCGGCGAACCCCTTCCTGAAAACCATGAGAAACACAAATAACCTGGAGACCATTCTCATCAAACGCCCCTCTACTGAAGTCACAGTGCCATGTCTGGTCACAGTGCCTGATCTGAACGTCACTCTCAAATCGGTTTGAGCTCACATTCTATAGTTAACGATGAAGCTGTCAAGTGATGCCGTAGACAATCATAACTGAGCTGCTTATGGTTTTTTTTTTTCTTATATTTTTCTTCTCTTTTTAGATTGACATGGATCTGGACTCGAAAGGAATAACATGGAACAACAAGAAAGGCTGGACAATTCCCAGATACATCATAGACACTGTGCCGATGCTCATTGTTTGGTGTGCGGCAAACCTTGGTGGCATTGTTCATTACTCTAACAGCTACGTGATGCACACTACAGGTAGAAAAGCACTAGAACACATCAATGGTCACTCTAACATTCAGGTTTCTGCATAAAATCCTTTTGAATTGTGCAGGATTATGCCAAGTTTATCATTAGAAGCTAGAAAAAGATTCCTGCCCCCTGATAGAATATGTGATTTACATTCTCGTATGAGAAATTAGCTGGAAAATCAGAGATGGTGCTGAATTCACCGTCTTGTCACCATAATTCTGCGTGCCAGTGGGTGAGCCTGTTTTTTTACCATTATTGAGTAAATTTCAAGGCCTTTTATTTAATTATGTAATTTGTTCAAAAGCCACTCCTTTTTTCAAAGTGAGGCATGACCCGTCATGCCAGCCAGCTGAATTAGAAGGAAATAAAGAAAAATGAGGGAAAGAAAAGCTGTGATATCATTTTAGAAACCTAACTCAATGAACTCTTTTTGAAGTTGCTTTCTGTCGTGAGTGAACTCCGAAGACCCAGAAGCTCTTTTTCCTCCTGTATGTTGTGATCATTCACCCCTCTTTTTAAAGGACGAGAGAAAACTCAGCCATCGCTGCCGGACAAAAGTAATAGCCACATCAGTCAGGGCAGAAGCTCAGTCCTCGCTCTGAACACTAATGGGGCGTTTAAACAATCGAGCAATCACAGTCTGCTGCACAGACATTACCATCATGGGTTTGTTTCATTTCTAATGACTACAGAAGTGATGGGCTGGGTATAAGCTATTCTGTTTTTTTTTTTTTTGTCTTCTATTTTATAGAAGCTTTGGTGTCTTTCTCTGTCATTATATGACTTGACATATAAATGGAAGTACTGCAAGGTTGTCACAGGCAGCTTCTTTATAGTAGGATGACTTCTCTGATCCAAAGGAAAGTTGTTTCCTCTGGTCCTGCGAGGAAGGAAAAAACTGCTGATGATGTCGCTGTGACCTCTAGCGCTTTCTGTCTCTCTTTTTTTTTTTTCTTTTTCCCGGACAGGAAGTAAGGTTTACGATGTCAAGCTGTTTCCTGAGGACCCGGTAGAGCTGATGGTGGGGGAGGCCCTCACCCTGAACTGCACAGCAGTGGTGGAGTTTGACGCTGGGGTGGAAATGCATTGGTCTTATCCTGGTAAACAGGTACTTCACAGATGTGGCATCGAAAATACAGATTTGAGATGTTTTTTTTTAGCTTTACTTACAGTCTGTGTCTCCTTGCTAGATAAACAATTGGGTGGAAAGTAAGCAACAACGAGAAGCTTTGTCCCAAAGCACAGAGGCTGTTCGGACCCTGAGCATCCACAGTGTCAACGTCACAGACACTGGGCCCTACATCTGCAATGTCACCAGCTTGGAAGAAACACAAACTGCACAGACTCAAGTCATAGTTCATGGTATGCACTGGGCTGAAAAAAGAACAGCTGATGTAGCAGCTCTTGTTATCAAAAATAAGAATAGAAAATACCTTTTTATTGTAACATTAAAATCTTCACCGGGACATTTTCTTTTGTGTTAAAGTGCTTTTTTGACAATCACAGAGAAACATTCATATCATTGGATCAATATGCAATGATATTAAAAAGATATTATAGAGATATTATGCGGTGTCCTCTTTCACCTACTGCACGAGAAACCTGAGACTGATTGAATAGGACAAATTCTGTTTCTGTTTCATTCAACCTTTGAATTCTTTCAAACACGGTGAGAAGCCGTGATTGTGCATTCACCTCTATGATTGCGCTGTACAGAAATGTATTTTTAGAGAAATATAGTCACATTCTTTAGTCAAATACCTTCTAATACTTCACTGCATGCAGTTTACTATGCATTTGGAGGTTCTGGGGTTTGGAGGATGTTCCTGCATATGTATAGTTACAGTTGAACATACATTACAAACTTCTTGATTAAGCTTAGCGTTTAAAAAGTAGACAGCTATGATCAAGTATTAAACAAATTGCCTGGTTTATGTTCATTAAAACAAAGAGTAATGGTGTTAGCAAGAGGTTTCCTGTTTGAATCATGGCTGGGTCACATCTGTGTGTAGTTTACCTGTCCAGATATTTGTCCTCCTCTCACAGTCTGAAAATAATTTATCTGTATGGGTGTGTGTCCATGCTTGTTGGAATCATTTATCTCTTTCATGCTTTAGAGCACTAATTCAACATCAGTATATAGAGCCTATTGGGTCATATTTGATACATAGTTTCTGAGACATTTTGCATCACTGAATGGTAAAAATCTTCTCAAAATACTGTTAAACACAATGTGTAGAAACCTGTAGAAACCTACAGACCTTATTGTTAGAATTTGTGAAAGTGTCAAATTAAGATCGTATTTTAAAATAAAAACTCTTTTTTGTACTATATTTCATGGATTGGGCTTTATAGGGTTAATTTTGCTTGCCAACAGCTGAAATGAATTATGCATTCTATGTTTGTAGGCAAGCAGTCCAAAATGTACATTTCATTGTTGTTCTTCAATGTAACCATGGCCAACAGCAGCCAGGAAAACATTGCAATTACCATCAATCGTTTTTCCCCTTTTGGATGCTTTTTTGTTTTTTTTTATTCAGCGCTGCATCTGCAAATGATTCTCTGATCCCCTATCCTCAACAACGTTGTGCTAATTCCTAGTAAAACAAGCCTGGAAAACTGAGTATCTCAACATTAGTGGAATTTGTAACAAGAGATCCTCAGTATTGGCATTTTTACCAATATCCAATATACTGATTTTGTCCAATTCTTAATTTCTGATACTGATATATTTTGACTCCCTCCCCCCAGAAAAGGAAAAGAAAAATTAAACCAGTTGAAGTAAATGAGACATAACCACCACTTTTCAGCTAATTTGATGTCTGTAGACACAAATAATTCTAAAATAGGTGGGCGAGTCCCCGTTTATGTTCCCAAACAAACAAAACTATTTGGAAATCCATGCAAATTAGAGGAGTCTTTGCTGAAAAGTTTTATATAAAATATGTACATGTTGTGTAAAAGGTGTCATTTCTGATATTACATTTTAATGCTGACATGCCGATAATACCAAACATTCTGTTTGTGACCTAATGGTTGCACCTCAGACTGTAATGTCTAATGTTGCTTGACAACTGACATATCTTACATATTACGTTATCTGTGTGTGGCATAGAGAAATTAACAAATCTTTCAAAACAACCATTCACACTCACGTTCAGGAATGTTTGGTGCTCGGACCTTAAGCTTTCGAAGCAATAATATATAAACAACAAAATGCCTTTAATTCCAGAAAGACCATTCATCAACCTTGACTACAAAGACGGACCTGTGGTGGAAGTAACCGCTCGGCAGAAGTCATTCAAACTACAAGTAATCGTCTCTGCTTTCCCTCCACCTGAAACACGATGGTAAGACAAGACTCTGGTGTATTCATTTAATGTGTTGGGACATTTCCAAAAGCATAATTAAGCCTGCCATAACTTCAATCTAGATAGATCTGATAGACCAAAACAGCATCCTATTTCGCGTTGTAGCACCTGTGTGTGTCTTGCTCTCAGGTATAAAGATGGAGAGTTGATAAACCAGCGCCTGGAGTTCAAGATGAAAAGGATGAGGATGCACTCTAACCACGCATTAGAGATTAAAGAGGTTCATCAGGAGGATTCTGGGATGTACACAGTGCTGCTGAAAAACAGTGCCGCTTCACTGGAGAAGAGGCTCAACATCACGCTTGTTGTCAACGGTATGTGTTGTTAGCGCTCAGTGGATGATTCAGCAGATAAGTGCCATATACAAAAAGCTGTAGCATGAGGTTATGGTCATGTTGAATTCCTTTCAAATAGTGTTTCTTGCATTTTATGTCTTTATTTTAAGACAGTTGTACATGTTGTGCTTATGCTTGATCATTTGACATTTTAAAAGCAGGTTGGAGGAATAAATTAACTGACTCCTCCAATCCACACTAAACTGGCTTTAAAAAACAAGAAAAAAAAACTACAAAAATTAGAATCATTTTCCTCAAAATAAGATATAATTTCTTGTTCTGTTGGCAGATAATAACATTAACATGTCAAGAATTGCTAAAACAAGTAAAAAAAATCTTTAAAAGCCTACTAAGTAAGAATAATTATGTTATGTTTAAAAAAATAAGCATATGTG
Organism: Pseudomugil tenellus; assembly: GCA_037177515.1. Lineage (NCBI taxonomy): Eukaryota > Metazoa > Chordata > Actinopteri > Atheriniformes > Pseudomugilidae > Pseudomugil > Pseudomugil tenellus. The sequence continues at coordinate 23,503,557 of JBAMHX010000008.1, read as the reverse complement.
TCCTTGATTTGAGATGTTTAATCTTACTTACTTTTAGTTTTTTGCAGTGCATGAATCTAAATTCAGTTAAAAGTGATGAAACCTGTCCTGCTCAGTAAGGAGTTAAAGTAGATGTGATTACTAAACTACTTCCTAATGCAACATATTTGTCATGGGTGAATTATAGCTCTAATTCCAAGCATAAGTTTTTTTTATTAATCTAGTTATATTATTGATTAAACCAAGTTTCAGTGTACAGACATATTAATGATCTGCATGCAAAAATGGAACTTTTTAGCTGCATTTGAGTAAGAATTTTCTTACTCTAGAATTACTTGGTTGTATCTGTAGATGACATGGGGCTTTTGCATTACTACAGCGTGAGAACAAATGAACCAGATATTGTTTGGTAATGTTTCTTTACTTCTTTAATGACATACTAGAAAATTCATGTTGTTGCATTCTCAGCTTCACCACTAGATGCCACAAAAACTTGCAGCATTAAGTAAAGTGTGTTTTCTTTGAAGGAAAAAATTATGTCCACTTCAAGATGTTGTTTTCCAGGTTACCAGTCAGATATTTTATTTTTTATGGAGATAGTACCACAAAAATTTAAATCTGTAAATGAACTTTAGGAGAAAATGAAATAGGAAATAAAACATAAAGTAATAAAATGAAAAAACTTCTTATGAAATGTAGCGTATTGTTAATTTTAAGATAATTTAATGTTTCAACAGTGTTTTTTATTGTTGTTTTTTCTGCTCAAAATTTTATGCTTTTTAGTTTCTTTATCTTTGTTATCCCTTTTACCTTTACCTTCTCCTAAGGATATGTGGTACTTGCCCGTACTGTACGTTATTCTTGTTAAAAGGCTTAGACCTTTAACGCTTAGTTGTCAAAGGCAGTGAAACGAACTACTAACCTCATCAGAACACAATTTCACACAGGAGGAGTCTTAAGTCCTAACATATACTAATTCTTTCTTCCTCTGGCATAGATTTGGTAGCAATTTTAGGGTTTGCTCTTCCATGTGTATAACCAGGATTTAGCAGGAAATTTTTGCATAATTCAGTGTAACACAGATTTGTAAAACCTCTTTCGATTCAAGAAAGAAAACAAGTGACAAGTTATGCATAAGCCATTCAAGCAATCTTTCATGATAAGGTGCTGAGCTTAAAATAAATGTGATTATGCAATAGATTGTAGAAAGATCATGTGATAATTTCTCTTCTGAGAAAACAGCATTTACTATAAACTTTATACACTATCAATATTACCATGTTGTGTGCTTTATTATTGTGATATTTGAACATGTTCCAACTATTAATCAATAGATTTAACCTGTGACCATCATCGCACACAGGATTAATCCACTGATTGCCTCTCTTGTCCTCAAGTTCCCCCGTACATTCATGAGAAAGAAGTGGCAAATCCTTCCAGTCCCTACCCCCGTGGCAGTAGCCAGATACTGACATGTACTACCTATGGTCTCCCTGCTCCAAACATCACCTGGCAGTGGAGGACGTGGGGCCCATGTGTCCTCAACAGCACCCAAACCCAACTGTAAGAAAAACTTTTGCTTCAACATTTAAACACAGGAATGATATTTTTGTTAAACTCTGTAAATAGTGTTGCAGAAAGAAGAAAATGTGGAATATAGAGTACAAAAAGAAAATGGACACAAGGTGGTATGCATGAACCGTTAAGACAGCAGAATCAAACAAGGCCTATGCCGTCGGAAGTGACTGCTAGGGGTATATCCTCGAACTGCCGCAATCCTCGAATAGACAAAATATACAATAGTATAAAGCTGCACATGTTCAGTCACAAAACTCCAGCTGGTGTTGAAACTTTGAACCAGCGCAGTATGACATCAGGACAGAAAGCATCCTGAGGTCATGACCTTTTATTTGCACTTGATTTAAAGTCAATGAGACAAATCTTTGCAGAGATAAAGTCAAAAATCAGATTTTTCGTGCAGAAAGTGCCACCTGGTGGGGAAACCATAAATAAAAAAATATTGAAATACGAAACAGGTTGTTGTTGGGAAACCTAAACAGGCGTGCTGAGTATCAAAATCCAATTGTAAATAGTTACAGAGATATAGGCAACATCAGATTTTTCATGCATAAAGTGCCACTTAGTGAGAAAACCATAAATCCCATCCATCCATCCATCCATCCATTTTCTACCGCTTTTTCCCGAACAGGGTCGCGGGTGGCTGGAGCCAATCCCAGCTACACAGGGCGAGAGGCGGGGTACACCCTAGACAGGTCGCCAGCCTATCACAGGGCCACACACATAGACAGACAAACAACCACACGCTCACACTCACACCTATGGGCAATTTAGAGTCCCCAATCAGCCTAATCCCCAAGCTGCATGTCTTTGCCACCTTGCCACCGTGCAGCCCACCATAAATCCCAAAATGGTGAAATTAGACCCAGGTCATCCCCTCGGGCACCTAAACAGGAATGCTGAGTATCAAAATCCGATAGTAAAAATTGTCCGAGTTATCACGCTCACACGAAGGATATCTGGCGGTGGAAGTGGATGCGACGGATGCAGCGGGGTCAGACGTGGTGCTGGACATGCTGGACATGGCGGCAGTTTGGATGAAACCATAATATCTCCAACACTTTGCATTCAGGGAAATAAAAAAAGGGGTTGAGCTAAAAGAAACAGCAGTTCTGAGTGAAAAAGGCAAATCATTGAAAAGAAGTAGTGAGTTAAAGAAAAGGGAATAAAAAAGTCCAACCGGCTTCTTCTACAATAATATAAATGTGACTTGTCATCAGCTTCGGATAAACCCTTACACAACTGTGTCAATAAACAGATGCAATTTGGACATAAGCACAACACAAACTTATTCCTATGTGAGAAATGGACATAAACACATGTTTCTGGACATCACAGTGTTATATACTGAAACACACATATACATATCCTTAAATACATCAATAATCATTACAACAGGCACTAAGCATAACTCCAGGCATTTTCTCAATCCATCTTTCTTCTGCAAGACACAACATGATATTATGATTGTCTGGGCGACGGCTTCTAATAGTCCTGTCCCCCCAGATAAATTTTTTGAAGTTATTGCTTCCTTGACCTTTTTAGGTGTGCATGCAACACGAGTGCAGACACAAGACGCCTGCACTGTTCTTATAGACATTTCACTGTGAAACACACAACACTGGCAGGCTGGGCTGAACTTAAGCTCAAGCTGACCAGTTCATGCTCTTTCTCATGCACCATGCATTCAGTATGACATTTCAGGGACACTGACTGATACATAGTTGGTTTGACCTTTTCTAGTTTATCAGAATTTAATTTTCTTTTTTATTCCAATGGTCCAATACCCAGGACTTGTACTGGGTTCTGGAAGCTTGTTGGGTGTGGTGGTACAATCTGGATTTATGGGATATTTTACTTTTGACTTAGGGGTTTGAAATTCTGGTAGGAACCATGTGATTTTATTTATAGAGACATATATTTGGTCACACAGACATGCTACAGGTGATTTCTTTCTTCCCTTAAGCGACAAACGGTTAATCACAAAAGTTGGCCACAACAACATTTAGTTGCTAAGCGAGATAAAAAGATCCTTACCGTATGGATATTTGAATGCAGATTGGGATTTTTGGTTAATAAGTCATTTCAACTTACAGTGCCCAGTAAACAAATGGTCCAGAGTTTTGTTTCTAATTTTTCAAGAAGCTAAAGTTTATTTGAGCTGGGTCCGCTGCATACTGATGTCTAAGGCTGATGATACGGTTGATGCAGATATGCCTCTCCAGCAGTGCTCAAAGGAGTCTCGGTGCTACCACACTGAGCCTACGCAGCCAGTAAAACCAGTGAGTCAGTTTCAGATGTTTTATCTCAAAATCTGCCCACTATTTGTACTTTCTTTGAACATGTCCATGTGAAATAATCAGATTAACTTTTATCCCTTACTAATTGCTTCCAATTTTCATCTCTGTATTTATTATGAAGCTACTTAAAATTCAGGTTTAAAGATTTATAATATTCCAGCAGTATTATTACATTTGAAAGATTTATGAACTATGATGATTATACCCTGTGATGACTTCGAGGAAAAGGGTGATATAAAACTCTGGGACCAGTCAGTATATTTAGTGATGTGAAAACTGAACATTTCTAACAGATTCAAAGCGAAAACTACCTCCATAACTCGGCTATTTTGAGGGTGGATGTTTCTCTAGTGGCATTTTATTTAGTCTCTGGTTAGTTCTGCCAATTAAAACAGAAATGACCTAAAACAAGACACCTAATTAGGACTGCATCTTTAGTAGTTAGGGAAGACATGCAGCTATGAAGAAGCCCAGTACTCAGATAAAGATAAATTTGTAAGCATATAAATCTTAGATGTATTTAATCTTCTCTCCAAAGCTGAAAGATATAAATTCCCTTCATGGCCATTGGAAAGACTTTAATGCTTTTGAGAGTAACAGGACTCTTGTCAAAGCTTTTACAGGTCTTAACCTACAATCTTCTTCTGCTCTTCTGGTGATTTATGTTTAGACACTGCCAAAGAAATAAAGATGAACACTTCTGCCCTGGTTTTGTAACCATTTTCCTGACAATATCACCAAGACACATGTATGTAAGCGACCACTATTCAGTCTATGTTAGCATTACTATTAGCCTAATACAAAGCTAAATAACAAATTAACAAAGTAATAGTGAGCTAGTGATCTTAACATAAACCTCCATAACAAACTTGTCTTGTCAGTGATTTACAATTGTGCCAAATATAATCTAGATATATTAAATTAACATTTAGTCTAATTGAACTAGCAGCTTGGAAGAAATAAGCTATCTGCCTGCAGCATTGTTTTATTGGCCATTTGATGTTGTGTTCACGCTTAATTATTCTTCTACATCCTCCAAATTAGATTTATTTAGTAGTCGTGGGTGAAAATACACACAAGATCTGAGCTAAAGACTAACAAGTTCATAAGTATAATGCTAACAAACTGAACACATATATGACATGTTCAACTTGTTAACATGCTAACATTTTATCTTAAGCCTACTTGATCCCGGCACAGTAGGAAGTTCAGGGGCTTTTACTCAAACATAAAGTGTTCAAAATGCTTCTTTTGTATTGTCATTACATATATTCATAGAAGATTATGCAAAAACTAAAGTGAAACTGACCCTTCATTACTTTCTGGTAATGTTGTTTAGCTGCCTGTAGTGAGACGGCTAAATGAACTTCCATTTCATGTTTCATTAACTCTGTTGTGATTTTCATACTGTGGTTTGTCATAACAGAAATGGTTGTTGTTCCATGGTTGTAAGGCTTCTTGATATCTTAAATCAAATATATTGCTAAACCAAAAAAGAAAAAAAATCTCTTAGAAACCCGAGATATGACTTGATGTGTTTCTGAATTCTTGCCAACATCTGCTATGTGCTGTACATATCAATGAGAGCAGATGTCATGAATGTGTCTGTGCTTCCCTCCAGGGTCCGACGAGACAGGAAGGGCCGGAGTGACAGCATCGCAGACTGTCAGAACTGGCAGGGCATTAACTCAGAAAACACCATGAATGAAATTGAGTCTATTGACACGTCTGTTGAAGTGGTGGATAAACGACAAAAGGTTGTCAAAAAACTCAGTTGCCTTTTTTTCTTCCTATGAATAGATCTGTATTTTATAAATATATCATAATGTGGTTCTGTGAATAACAAGGGAAAAAAAGACACAATATACAATGATCAGAATAAAACCCATAAAAAAATGCATTTATGTAGGTGGACTTATCTATGAACTGCAATGTTTTTATGTAAGTGTCCCAAATTCTGAGCTCCGTAACAGAATTTGTCAATCGAGAGCCATTTCCACTTTAGAAATATTTAGAACACTCTTCCTCTGCAGACTTCCTGTAAGAATTAGTTATAAACACATGCAGTCATACACATAAATAGCAGCCACCATGCAAACGCTTGTGCATTCTTAAACCTCCACCAAAAGAGGAAATCTTCACAATCATGCACATATATACTTGCACATGCAGATGTCTGATTTTTTCCCGCTACACCTGAGTGGCTTCACTTCCTGTCAGCATGTCCCCACTAAATCTGTTTTGTGACAGCTCACGAAGAATTACAGCAAAGAGCACTTTCCTTAAAAATATGCATCCATGTTCATGATAAATTTAACTGTAACCTAATTTTCACACCTAACAGATAGTGAGCAGGCTTCAGATTCGCAATGCCAGTGTTTCTGTCATCTACAAGTGCTCTGCTGAAAACAAAGTGGGAAAGGATGAGCGGCTCATCTACTTCTATGTGACCAGTAAGTATGTTGATGTACATTTGACACGCCAAACATTACACAAACTAAAGACAAGTGGTTTGCAGAAAATATATACTGTTATAATATCATGTTGATTAGCACAATTCAAGTCCAAGAAGGTGGGATTCATTGGAAAATGCTAGTAAAATCAGAATGAAAACCTGAAATGAACACTGTCTCTATTAAAGCCGTCCCTGAAGGCTTCAGTGTGGATGTTCATCCCACTGAGAACCTCCTGGAGCAGATGAAAGTGTCCCTCCACTGCAGTGCAGACAACTACACCTATGAACAGCTGCAGTGGTACCGCCTTGACCCCCAGGCCCTCCAGGATCAGCAGGGTAAACCCCATCAGCTGGACTGCAGAAGTGTGCATCTCTTTGCTAAACCACTTGAAGGCCAGCTCACTTTTCAGGAGAACTCCAACAGCTGGGATTTGGTCTACACTATTGAGTCCATACGACTGCAAGATGAGGGACACTATGTGTGTAAAGCTCAGAGCAGACGCAGCGGGGAGAAGCAGTGCCTGTTCAGATACATCTCTGTCAAAGGTGAGTGAAAACACAGGGATAAAAGCCCCAGACATCAAGATGCACACAACCCTAAAACACAGAAAATAGTCACATTAACCACAGCTAATTATAGAGCAAAGCTCAAAACGTAAGAGTGGAAACACACATGGGTCACATAGCTGGAGCTGGTGCTGAGATGCAGCATGCTCACAAAGGAATGTCCACGCAGCCTTAAACCTACATCACACATAATGAACAGAGCAGCTGGTGTTTCACAGCATTGATATGTGGTGGCAGAATACAGATACTCCAAGGCAGAAATGCACAAACAATTTCATGCTTCATTCATGTTACACTGTGTCTGCTGGATACCTTTGCATCAGTGCCTCATTGAGAGATGTTCATTTTAATGGGATTTTTTTTCTTTGTGTTTTAACTTTAACTTTTCCAGTCCTTTAAAACTGTTTGGTTAATGTCATGCATACGATGTACATTTAAAATCCTGAGGTTGTACAATTCACATTACTTCAGACAAGTTGTAGTTTTGATTACAGTTTTCCACTTTTGATCTCTGTTTCGCTTTTCCGTAGCCCTGGAGGCACCTCAGTACAAGCGCAGCCTCACCAATCAGACGGTGAATGTGACCGAATCTCTGCGAATGGAGTGTGACGTAGAGGGCAGACCTCTGCCCCGTCTCTCCTGGTTTAAAGACAACCAGCCCCTCCACCAAATGTCAGGTAATATAAATACACTTACACACTACAGGTGATACACACGAACGCAGCCCAACCACCCACTCAGAAACCACATATGCACAGTGAAACTCGCACACTAGCCATAAAACAGCAACTTCTGTAACTGTGAAGCTTAATTAGACTGGAATTAATTACACTTACCTAAACTTATTCAACCTCATTAAACAGAAAATCCTTTTTACAAACTCCAGAAAAAAGACCAAATACAATACATTTAGTTTAATATATGCTCAAATACACACTACTTTCAGCAAATTTTGCAGCAAATTATGATAAATGGCAATCAAACTATTAAAAACCAACTTGGGAACACACAACCACCCACACACTCATGGTCCACAAATGCCTCACAAAGAGCATACAAGAATCCTTGTGTAGAATTTGCTGCACACATATAAAACCCTGCCGTCCGACTGACACGACTCATTACCCTTCTCAGTGTGTGTCTCTTCCAAACATTTAGAGAAGAAGAGGGAGGGGGGGCTGATTCAGCGTAGAGCTGAGTGACACCCGGTACTGTGGGTTCACCCAGCAGGGCTGCTGGGACATGTGGTTCGACACACAGGATGATTGAATAATAAATGAGCTCTGCAGATTGAAGTGTGTGACAAGAATCCAAAAAATGCTGCTGAAAACATTGCAGAATTTATGATGTGAGTGGTGGAGGAGTCGCGCCAAGTCACGGCATACTGTTTCACAGCGTGTGTGTGACATTAACCATCCTGCGCACCCCCCCTCAGGGATTCAGCTCCAGGATTCAAACCGCACGCTGAGTATCCAGCGTGTCAGAGAGGAGGATGCTGGACTCTACACCTGCACTGCCTGTAATCAGCGAGGTTGTGTCCATTCCTCAGCTGCTGTCAGGGTCATCGGTAAGAGAGCTCCCCACAGACACACACACACACACACACACACACACACACACATATGCAAAATCATACAAGCAATTCTTAAAAGCATTCAGGCCTGAAATCACAGTTGCCCTCAATATTTAAATCATCCTAATAAAATTAAAGTTATTCAACCCACTTTTCACTGCAGCTGAATGTTTTTGTGTTTATTATTTTGTGCGACTCAAATCAAAGTCTTTGACTGTTTGGACATTTTGAATTCAGAATGAATCATTTAATGGCTTTGCTGGAAGTGGTTTCTTGATGAATGGCTGAAATGAGTAAGTGTCTGCTGAGCACACTGATTCCAGCTCAAGATTTAGTGAGAAGAAGGGGGGGGGGGGGGGGGGGGTTTGTTTTTTGAAAAAACTCCTGCTGCCTTTTTTTGTTCCCCCTCCTTTCCCTTTCCCTCAAAACCAAGTCAAAAACTGAGTTCAAACCCACCC